>VZTX01012858.1:322387-402174 GCA_013400915.1 Pardalotus punctatus | reverse complement strand
AAAAAAAAAAAAAAAAAAAAACAACAAAACACCAACATATTTCAAAACTGGGCACAGTAAAGTATGGTCTTTGATCTATTTACAGTGGCCAAAGGGACTCCCTCACACTAGTTTCATAGCCAGCAAATACCTGAGGCACAAACACAGACTCAAGACCCTGTCCTAAATATTTTTTTTTTTAAATAAAGATGATAGAAGATAATGCGAAAATATGTCTCACAACATGTCTTGCATTGCTGTTGCATTTGCTTTTATTATCTGGAACACAGAAAATCNGGTCTTTGATCTATTTACAGTGGCCAAAGGGACTCCCTCACACTAGTTTCATAGCCAGCAAATCCCTGAGGCACAAACACAGACTGAAGACCCTGTCCTAAATATTTTTTTTTAAATAAAGATGATAGAAGATAATGCAAAAATATGTCTCACAACATGTCTTGCATTGCTGTTGCATTTGCTTTTATTATCTGGAACACAGAAAATCTAGAGAAAATTTCTGCTTTGCATCATACATAGCTGGTTTTGACCCTCCATAAAACCACAGGGTTGCATATCAAATGCAAATGCTAATTTTTAAACTACCTTATGGTAGATAACTTGGCTAAAATTAAGAGTTCAAGAATCGTGTTTCAGGGAACCTCAGCCTTCAGGCTGAGCTATGGTGGTGCCAGACCTGGGGAGTTAAATCAGCCCTCTGAACACATGACCAACAGCAGAAACACAAGAACCTCTAGGGTAAGAGGGCAGCTGAGAAAACACTCTGACTAAATACATCTAAGCATCTAGCTGTTTCAATAGCTCATTTCAATGAGTTATTCAATCATACAGTAATCTGCAATTTTACCGAGACAGTCAAACAGCTCCTTTCAGAACAAGTTGTACTGGAAAGTACCTAGTTATGCACCCTAAAACCATCTTTCAAATTAAACCCACAAGAGTAAGTGGGAAACAGTCAGTGGAATCACTCAAAACCACACTCCCCAAACAAAAATGATACTTTGGTGCAGTCTGCCAGAATTAGCTCCTAAATTTTCTGACCTTTCCGTTTTTACTTGTCTATAATATGGAGGTCATCATTCTGCCAATTGAGTGAGAAAGATTTACTAATGCCTGTGACATTATTGAAGTGGAAGACAAATAACTCTTGGAAGACAATTCTTTTACCCATAGATATTGAGGCAATTCCTGCATTCTCATAGCCTTTCCTTTAAATTAAAAAGTTGCTGTGCTTTTCAATAGGTATGACAGTTTCAGTTAAATCAGTTACATTTTTAATAGCAATTCTAACTGTTATAACTCCTCCTAAAAAACAACTCCTCTTTTTTTCTCCCTAGAGAAACAAACACAAGTCTGTAGAAGATCATTAGTCTCATGACTGACTGATATTTTTAACTGTATTCTAACAAAGCAAGGCAAGGTTTATACAGAATAGTAATACCTTATTAGGTCAACAGATACCACTGAAAGAGAAGCACAGTTTTGAGTAAACCAACCTTATCAACAGTAAAGAATCCAAAGAATAAGGCATGCCTTACTGGGAATTACATCCTCTAACTTTTAATATAGTGTGATCTAAAAATTTTAAGTCGGTATTAATAATTTCTATTTATGAATAGGGCTGTGTTGACTGTGAGCAGTCAGATCTCTGGAACATTAAAAAAATGTTTTCATTGCTGAGCTACTTTATTTAATGAAATTTGAAGGCAATCATTATCTTCTAGCTCCTCACCCTGGCAAAGTATTCAGTCAAAATTCTGGTTACTTTAAGATTGCAGGTCAAAGAAAATCTCATACAAACCCCAGAGAGGGAAAATATTCAAGACTGGATCTATTACCACAAATGTAAGTCAGAAGTGTTACTGCTTGTAACATTTCCAAGCCAATTATATAATTAGAACCTGTACCTAAGCATGTAAAATTTCACATCTCAAATTCCCATTCAAATATGAGAAGCATGTAAAAATCTACAGCACAGAGTAGTTCATTCTTAATATTGGCAGCAAATAACTAAAGTAACTGAAATCAGTAGTAAACTTCAGAACACTCTAATTCTATAGACAGTTGAGTCTGATTCAATACTGTTAAATCAGCAAACTTTTTTTTTTTTTTTTTTTGGCTGAGTAAGGACTACAGGATTCAGTTCTTTGCCACCTAAAGTGGCATTTTGAAAAATGATGTTAGTTTGGTTTGCAACCTCAGCTGACACAGGAAAATGCTAAGATGAATTACTAACATTTCTGCATGAGCTCTGGACAGGATGATGCAATATGCTGAAACAACCCAAGCAACAAGAAGTGGCCCAGGAGCAAACAAACAGCAAAAGCAGCCCCTGTAGCTAGCCCATGAGTGATTAACTGCCTTCTCTGATAAAATAGGGAAAACCCTTTCAGTGCCAGGTAGTTATTTACTTTGGAAACAAAACCTAACTCCCAAACAGTCTGCCTGTTCTCCATTACTGCAGTCCATGCAAATATGTGTGTCTGTAAGGTGCAAGGACAGATAAATGGGGACACTGCAGCATGATCATTCAAGGAAAAAAATACGTGAAATATTTCAACATGATTTTCAATACAACCAAGCAACCAATTCATAGCAGCAAGTAGATAGGTTTCTCCTTAGAATATTTTACGTAGCACAGTGACATGAAAAAGAAGTTTCCTTTTATCTTTTCATGTTGTAGATTTAACTACCAGATGTAGATGTTGGGATAAATGTAAAGACCCTCTTGCCAGATCATACGAATAAGGAAAATGGCCTTGAAAGGACCAAAAGGTATCAACAGAGGATGAAAAAATAAATCGAGGCAAAAACAGCAATGAAGCTGAATAGATACTAAGAGCTGAAAGGAAAACAGTAGCTCCGTATGTCCAGAAAACACGTAGCAATGTAGAGGGAATTTCAGCAGGAAGCTAAAAAGCAATGGTATTGTTTATCCAATATCCACTTTTAGGGGTCAGATTAGGTACATCTTCCACTAATAATGGTAAGTGAAAAAGTTTTCTCCAAGTTTTTCAAACAGGACTGGAAATCTTAGAACTAAGTCACAATATGTCCTTCCTAGAAATATTCCAAAGATTACATTTTGGTTTAGGTGCAGCAGAACTTATATAATCTGTGTTTTCCGAGTGCTTAAACTAACCTTCTTGCCTCACTTGTTTCACATAAATTAAACAAATAATTTGGAGTTTAATTTGCTGTTGGGTGTTAAAATGAAATTAAAAAAAACCAAAACAAAAACCAAAATGAGGCATTTTTATGCAAAATATGACCTGCAGTTCTTGGACTTTTATTCAACTGTAAAAACTGCTGTATTATTATTTTAGTTAAGTAATCTTCTTTCACCAGATAGGAATTTATGTACCTCCTCATTTGTCAGAACAGGACTGCATTGTCTCCAGGGGTCTCACTAAATGGTATGAAAATTCCAAATCATGGATAAGAATTCAGTCAGGCAAAGAGATCTTAATTTTTCAGTATGTCAGTTCTGGGTCTCACTTAACCTTCCGATAATACATGTTACAGAAAACCAAAGGAAGGCACTGTGAGAACATAGATAGGGTTTTTTCTCCTGTCATCACAGGAAAGAAGGTAATCAAGAAAGCAAGCAAGCAGACAAAAAGGTATGTCTTCACATGTGTTTCAGGACTAGAGACACTACACACAATTTTTTATTGCCACATTTAGAGCTGTCAATGGCAAGTGAAACAAATTGGCCTTCTTCTCTACATCAGACATCAGCTGGATTCAAGCAGATCAGTAGACAGGTACCTCACGTCATGATTAAAAGTTTCAATTGAATGAACTGGTAAATGAGTGCAGACTGAAGCAGCTCCACTAACTGGCAAACTAAAAGCTCAAACTGAAACCTGGTAGGTTTTACATCACTGTGAGTGCAACACATCATAATTGCTACCACCAATTCTAAATCAATATGAATAGGGAGCTGTGCTCCAGAGCACACCAAAGATCCTGCTTCCTTCATCATTTGGACAATAGATCTTGCCTGAAAACCTCAGTCTCCTTGCTCAGAAAATATTCCCATACCCAGAATGTTCAGACACATTCTCTAATAAGTTATTGATCCTTACCCAGCAAGCTAAAAAGCTCTAACAGACCTGTGTTTGCATCCCTGCCATATTCCCTTCTATTTTCTTTTATTGCAAGCCATCACATACTATTGCCACATCAACACTCTCTCCCCTACATGATCCTTCTTTTCATTGCTTTCATACATCTGTATTAATTGTTAATCATTAGAGATTATGCCTCCCCTATCTCTTACTACCACACTACCACAGAGTGTAAAGAGTCTCCCATCTCTCCTAGTGCTGCTTCTTTTCTGTCCATTTCAATTTCCTAAAAGTGAACAAAAGCTCTGTAAAGCCACTTCCATAACTGAAAACCCAATTCCTTCACAACTGCTTATGAAGCTGCCTTGCCCCATCCTCTCTGAGGTATTTTCAGGATGCAGCTTTATTCCATCTTGATTTCTCTCCTCTCATTTTATCCTGGCAAGTGCAGAAATTGTATTCTACCCCTTACTCTGTATCCAAAGTGTGTTGCAGGAGTCGAGAATCTGTTAAAGATAGTTATAAAAGTTGAGAGCATGTTAGCCAACATTTCTATGACTAATTAGTTGCTGTAATAAAGGTGACTATACAATAAAGCATAAGATTTCCATGACATGTGGAGTAGTGTCTTTGTTCACCCCAACAAAAATTTACAACAAACATCATGCCCACTTCCAGGTGGTGACAGCTGGTCAAGCTGTTTCAGATTTTGCTCATTCAAGATTGTGTCAGGAAACTTGGCAGCCTAGGGCTTTTTGCCCATCCTTCAATCTACCTGGTCCTTGATTAAAAGCTCAGATGCGTCTCTTGTATCTGGCTAATGGTTTGCAGTGTTTCACTCCTCCTGAAAGCACAGGGCAGAAGAAGAAGAGAACCACAGTGGTAAGTGGAGGGAACTGAGGCTTAAAAATGGAACAGCATCAGTTATCAGTGACACAGTACATGCACATTATTTATCTTCACCATCTGTAAACTCTGAGCCCATCTGCTGGAAACACAATATGGGTCAAAGTAGCAAACTGGATCCAGATCTAAGTCTCTCAGTACCATTTGTCTATCCAGAAGACTTTAGTCTTTAGACAGTGCTTAAAAAGGAAGTGTTTCTTAAGTCCTTTCCTTTTACAAAGCACACTCAAAATAAAGCAACCTCTCTCGTGGTTTGAGTGCAACTTGAAAGACTGCTCAGAACATCCATCACTCATATAGCTCCAGAGCTCCAATTCTAGCAGTATCATCAAAAACATGAGTTGTTTGTTTTTTTTCATTTGGTATAGTTTTAAAAATCTAGTAAAACAAGACTTGATTGGATTGCCTGCTCTCATTAACAGGTTTATCCAACTAATTCTAAATTTGTACATGACATGAAGAATAGAAGTCAGTGATAGCCATCCAGAAAAGGAGGATCTGGCACGGGATCAACACTGTGGTTTCACACCCCAGAGATACAGGGCCAGCTGAGGTCCACCTTCTTGGGAGCACATTTCCAAAGCATCCCTTTCATCTATTTATTACAATGCAACTTCACCTGCCAAAGAAACAGGCCAGAAGAGAGAGACGCTCAGAACCAGGTCAATCAGAACTGAAGAATGTCAGAAGCACAAAGGTGAAATCCTCTCTGGTAAAGGAGATAAGGTGAATATCTACATAAAGAATCTACATGGAACAAAGAAAACTAATACTTCAGAGCTAATCCTGAGTCATGAGTAGATTCTAACAAAATATTTTTAGTGCTCTAAATCTATCCTAACATATAGTTAATGAGAAGAGTTTTGCAAAGCACTACAGAGTGGCATGGACATCTCCAGTACTCCAGTCCTGAGGAAAGATTGATTCTGAACAGGTCCCTATTTACAGGATTTGGCACCCCAGGGAAGGTCATCATCATTCTGTGGTAACTCTTCACTGAGCAGCAGAATGGGAAAAAGTTTTAAGGAAGATGAAATTGCAACATCAATATTTAAAACAAAGCACACCTTTGCTTCCTCTGGGCATTGTACCTCTCAATTAGTAAGATATGAGTGATACACCAGCAGAAAGTGAACTATCCTATGGCAGCAAAGATACAGAACTACAAATGCAGGTTCACAAAAGTCCTGAAAATTAGGATAAATAATTTACTAAGTTCTCTGCTACACCCTCATTTCTTGAGGCAACTGATGAGGTGAAAACCCATTCCTCAGAGGTATTAAGCACCTGTGGTATCAAAAAGAGCTGAGGAAAACATGGATTGTAATAAACTTCAGACATTATTGTCTCTGTAGAAGCAGCTTTAATTTATGCCAATATTGAAAACAGTTCCATTTTTCTGGTATAGGACTACAATTCTAAATCTTTTTGAGGTTGGGTGGTAGGGTTTCTGTCCCTCTTTAAAAAAAAAAAAAAAACAAAACAAAAAAAAACCCACTATTTCTGTAATGGAACTTTTGAGCATCAGAATGACTTTTGCCATTTCTCCAAGCTGCATGGTAACAAAAGGTCACAGGCTGGCTCCAGCTCCTTTGTATTTAACAAAATAATGTGGTTCAGAGCAGAAAAGCTCAGCTTAAAGGTCACAACAAAATCATTTTTCTTCACTGTATCATTAAACAGAGTATTTCCTTAGAGTCATATTCCATGCTAGAGTGAACAGGTTTCAAAATGAATCTAGGTAACACATTGTACATGCTGTTTTCTAGACACTATCACCTTTGTCTCTTTTGGAGTGGGGGTAGGGAAGACACAAAACTTAAGCAGTCAAAAAAAAAAAAAAAGTTGAGGGAAAAGTGCCAGAACACTTAAGGGAGCTAAATATTATAGCAAACCTAATCAATACCTGCCAAAGTCAGATACCATGGCTCTAAAAACCTTAGGGAAGCAACCTGGTTGGACTATTTCTAATCAAAAGCAATCAATAGTCATAAAAGTGGTTATTGCATCATCTGTTTCCAGGCCTAAACAAAATTTCCAGATGCAAGTGCAGATGCCACACCAGACAAAACCAAACTTTTTTTTTTGTTGTTTTTTACTTATCAACTGAGAGAGCACAGTGATGAACACGTTAGGTTCAACCTATTCCTTTTATTTTGATCATGTTCCTTTGCAATCAACTCTGAGCTACAAAGTCAAGAAGAGAATTACTAGAAATGGGATATTTTAAAGTTTTTTTACTGAGTGAGGATTACCATAGACCTTTATTGCCTGAGGCAACCTTAATGAGCAAGGATACTAATTATGGCTACCATAGTGTAGTAGAGGGGGCCACAGGGTAAATCTTATTCCCACCTTTTTTTTCCCATTTGAAAAGGTTACCACCCATAGAATGTTGTGGCAATGCAACTTAGAGAATAAAAGGGGTAACACCTAGATTTTAGACAAGGGAATGGATGGAGAACTTATTTGAGTCTTTGAATCCTTCCAGTTTACAGACATCCTATGTTATTCATCCTATGTTTGGCTCTGTCTACTTCCAAGTTTCAGATATACTATAAGACACTAAATAAAGCCAAAACAATCAATATATCATATGTATGAAAGATCTTTTGTCCTCTTTATTTGTGTAATTGCTTCTTCCTCCTCTCAACCTTTAAAATAAATCTGTTTGTTTTGGATTGTGATTCAGCATCTTCTTTGAAGTGTGGGCAGGGGAAATCTCAGACCACAACCACCACGATACCAGATACTTTATGAAAAAAGAGCACATGTATAAGGATATGCATAGAGCACAACTATACACACATGTACCACCAGAAAGATCCATATCAAACCAAAGCTATAAAAACAGCAAACAAAAGAAACACAACAATATCCTGATGAAGCAGTGCAAATGTGTCTGTGGGTTTTTCATGTCTGATAAAAAATTAAACACCTTTAATTAAGAAGTAATGACCTTAATAAGCAGTGACCTAATCTACAAAATATTTCAGAGCAATATTAATGAGCACAATAACTGAAAGCTTATATAGCAAAAATCCTGATAGTCAACACTATAACTTTACTGAAGAAGAATCAAAAATGTGGTCTGAACTTTCACCTTTCTTATCCAAACTAAAAGAACAAACACAGATCTTTCTATGAGCAGGTAACATTAAAAACTCACACCAAAGAGTAAGAGCACTGATGCATAGCACTACTACATGTAGAAATGTACAAAATAAATAATGTAAGCTTGATTTTTATTTTTTATCCGTAGTATGTAAAAAAAAACAGAATCTAACCTAGAATAATTATCTTGGAATAAATGCAAATGGTATAAAAGAAATCACACTTAGCTCCCTATAAGACATTTTATATTGCCTGGGTTTTGTTTCCAGGAAACTGATGAAAACAAAACAAGCACCCAGTATTCCTGCTTTAAATGTGAGAAGTAAATAATATTAAAGCTTTACTTCCTTGAATGTTTTACAAATGTCATTTTATAAGCATCAACAGTTTTTATTCAAAAACAAATTTTTTACTAGTAACCTAACTTAAAATACACATGCCTACAAATTTGGATATATTTGTCCTTTCTAATAAATGAGCAGCCAAACTACTCAAATGTTAAAAAAATTCTTGCTCACTTGAAGATTTTTACAAATCTAAAACAATTACTATACTTGCAGTTTACTAATCTTTTTTCCCATCTGCAGAGGGTTGATCCACATTTACTCATGGAATTAAGGCTCCAGATAACAGTCAATATTAAAACATGATGGAGATGGGACTTATGAGAACTAACAACAGAACCATCTTGCAAAAAGCAGTGAGTTCTTGTCATGTAGGTTTCTGCTCAGCTATAACATATACACAATTTGGGTCTCTTTAAGGAAGATGAATTGAAAAGCAAATATTTTTCTTCCTCCTCACACTTATACAGGATCAGCAGAAACTGATTGGCCTCTTTCTACACGCACACTTTGTACTCAGCTCTATTTAGCATCATGCCATCTGGGTCTTATTTTTTTTTCCTTCTGACATCAGCAAGCTTCATAATGCAAAGCAAATTTCCTTTGATGCTAAGGCTAGATCAAGAAGAATGAGTAGGCCAGCATGTTTTTCCACATTTAGTCAGCCAGATAAACTCCTACTTATCTTCATCACACACTGCTGAAGAGTCAAAATTTACCTACAGAGGCTCAATGTTTTAAAAGAAAAACAGATGCATTGTTGTACAGTCAACAGTCAATAACTTTCAAATTCAGCAACTGTCAGCAAATAGATTGATCCAGCTCCTTTGATATTTACAAAGACTAAGCTATTCCCCTGACAGTTTAGGGGTTTTTTTATGTAAGAATGCAAAGACAAAGTTTAGATGGCAGTCTGTACACCACTACAGAAGAATTCCTCCATCCTCTCTCATCAGCAGTGCTGCTTATCAGCATTTTTGTGAACATCTCGTAAGATAAAGGTACCAGCAATGCTCAAACATGTTGTCAGGCTCTCAGCCTCTGGTAAGCTCTGCCAGCTTCCAAGGTAACAGCATCCTTGATTGTTGCTTGAGGTTTTGTGTTCACATACAGAACAGACTTCTGAGGACAGTATTTAAGTCTTCCTTTACCATCACCGTAAGATTTTTTTTTTCAGTTGCTTATAATTTTGCACATGCTTTAACTGCTTGGGTCAAAGTCAGAAATCTTGTCTGAGTGGGTAAAACTTTTTTTATTTCTACAGTAACAATGTAATCACTGCTGAAGCTCAGGTATTTTCCCCATGTCAAAAATTGGACACACCAATATTCAAAATCTCAAACACACACGTGATCTGCAGCCAAAACTTGTAACATAGTAATGGTCCTGTAAGACAAACACTGCTTTTGTTTCCATCATTTGTGCACTTTGAAGATGAAGATTTGCTAGAGATATGGTGTCAAAACTTTGATAGATGCCACTTGCACCAATCTATTTCAACATACAAATGATTAGGAATTTCTTTACAATTGTATCTATGAGCTGTAGTAAAGCAAAGAACCAGAACTGAGAACTTGAACCATTCAAAGGAACTGACTGAAACAGCACTCACAAAAACACCTCCAAGCACATTCCTGTGGTGGAATAAATGTGTGAGCTAAGGCTTGGCTATCTGAAAAACAGCAATAAAATACACCCCACCCTTTACCTGAATGTCTGAAAGGTCAGAGCTTTACACAAAGGGGAGGCACAGCACCTTGTAAAACTGAGAATCCCCTGCCTATCATCTCTTCCCCTTTGTTATTGAAAAGAATGTCTCTTCAACAATCCCACTCATCAGATGACAAGACAAATACTCTCAAAGGTCAGTCCTAAGCCCTACAGTTTAAACTACTGGAGACAGAGGAGCAAATTGCATAATTCAGAGTCATCAGTGTGCAGCTCCAAAAAAGACTGCATACTGGATGAGAAATTAAGTTCCCAAAGGCATCATGCCTATTTGATATGATCTAGATACCAAAATTTGTATCTCTCTATACACCATTTTTGTAGCTACAAAGTGGTTTTCTCTAGAAAGTACTTATTAAATTTCTTACTATATGCCATCTCACTATAGGGTATGTGTAAGACACGAATACCAAGCAAAAACAATGTCCTTGCTCCATTAAATAATTCTCTCAAAGAGTTCTTCCCAGCACTAAACAATTGTACTGTGACAGTTGCAAAAATTTCTAGGGCATTATTAATAAAGTATCAGCACTCTGCATTCTACATCACTATGGCTTTTCTTTGAGTATTTCGTCTTTTCTTAGTGGCATGCTATCTTTGCTAATACACACAATTTATGACATTTCTGAAGAGGAATAGCTTTCCTTCCTGAAAACAAGGTCTGCAGAAAGACATGCATTTTATTCCAACACTATTTCATCTTATCCTCATTCATTCTCACCCATTCTTGTCTTCTCAATTCTCACTTATTCTTTAACCAAATAACAATTCTATGCACCCTGCTTTTCAGTAGAGACTTTTACCTGTTCAGGCCAAAAACAAGTTCTAAGACTCATCCTTTGCCCCTGATGTTTTACTCCTTGCTCTTGTTAAAATCTGGGAATTACTGAAAAACATACCAGAACACCTACAGAAAGGTAAAAATTACTATCAAGACAAGATTTTGAGCTCTGCAGAGTGTTATTAAAGAGTAAATATTTTAAATTATAGGAAATTTGATGAGCATTTCAAGTGAAAGAAAGTGCGCAAAGAGGAAGATGTATCAACATATTTCATGACAGAGAGGAGCTGTGGATGTAGCTTTGAGTTCTACCCATTGCAAAGGCAAGGTTAAAAGCACGAGCTGCAAAATACACACTAATCAAATTGACAATGCATTGGAGTCATTCTTTATTTGTTCTGAAATGCTACTCAAGCAGGAAAGACTGCTTTTAAGATTTATATCTGCAAACACCAGTATTTGTACAAACCAAAAGTGGGAATGATTCAAGGATGGTTGCTTTAGCATAATGCCATGTAAAATTATCAGAGTCACAACAGCTTTGAACACCTGGAACACATGAAAATTACTACTCAAGTAGCTGTCATCCTTGGCATACAAATAACAGAAAAAAACCCAAAAAATACTAGATTGCTTCTTTCTTCCCATTTTTAGATATACATTGATGAAAACTGCATCCTTTATGGAATCCAAGATTAAAAACATTTTAATGTTAAGCTTCAAAGGAGGAAAATTACCAATTTAAAATGAACAAGCAGAGTTAAAGGTAGCACACTGAAACCCTGAGTTTATTCTAACTATAAATCACTCCAATTCATTACTGTAATAAAATTAGCACACAATAACCTAGTATTTTTCATTCATAAACTGCAAAATCTACAGGCAAGTTTTCTCAACTGATAACAACAGCATTGTCTAGTTAAACTAGATATGAAATACTTCAATTTTGAGGGTATTTAATGCTATTTTTAACATTAAAAGTGCTAGTTCTTTCTTGCTGTAAAGAACAATGTGCCACCTTGGAGCCATAGGCCAGGGATCACTGTTAGCAAAATCACTTCTGCATCTTGCTGAGATGGAAGGGGTTAAACTTAAGTGGAAATAGAAGCAAACCCAAGTAATCCAACCAGACAAAGAAGAAATGCAAGAAGAACTGAGGATGCATTACTGGTGGTTTATAAAGCCTTCCTGGTGATCACAGAAGGTGAAACCACACAGCAGAAAAACAATAACAATTACTTCTATTAGCTGTGATTCCATTTGAAAGGCTGTGTGCAGCTCTGGTAATATTCATCACCAGGCTGCAAAGAGTAGCATGAATGATAAGACTGAGAAACTGATTTATGGCAAAAGATTAGGAGTTAAACACATGGAATTTTGCTATCTAATAGTGAAGAGTGAGCATAAGCATCCATGAATATTTGATAGATGGAACTTCTAAGGAGAAAGAGATCTATCTAGTGTGACACAAAAGAAATAGAAGTAAAACAATGAAGACCAGAAGAGAGAAATTTTTGAAAGAACTTCCTTTTGGAGATCTTCCCTCAGTGGAAAAATTATACTGTGAAACTGCTTCAGACTATCACAGATAAAAGTGTCCAAAGGGGGCTGCAGTGAGCATTTTCACCTTGGCAAGGATATGGACTGGCCATTTCACCTAGGCCCCTGGATAACTCTGCTTAAGTTTGAAGGGACAAGCAACAGCTGATGAGTCAAAGGAAATTGAGCCACGACCTATTCTACTGTCTTCTTACCTTTCCTTTCATAGGCATCCAACTACCTCAGTTGCTGTTCATGCCGACTCCCTTTACATGCACATCCACAGCTGCTGCTTCTGCCCCGATCTTATAGCAATGGACACAGACATTGCTACTGATATGTGGAACAGCACGTGTATGTGTCCATCCTCAGAACAAATCAATGCACATGTGTTAAATCACTTCATAGCAGTGACAGCAGCTTGCAAATCAGGAATGAGAAGAAAAAAAGAAATCTACATGCAATGACTGTGAGCCATTAGCACTGACTACAAGGATCTCATCAACAGCACTAGCAGTACCATACTAATGCACATTTTCTAGGCTTTTGATGGCTCAGTGCATTTCCACAAGAGCTGGATTCTAAATGCAGTGCAGAACTTGCATCACTTTTGATACTTGTAACCCTAATGATGGACAAGATTAGTAGTACTGGGTATGTCACAAGCCAAGCACAGGTAAGGAGCAGATACAGCACTTGGTGTTCATAGATAGATCCTTCTAAAAACAGAGCCTTTTTACCCCAATTGCAACCATAGGAACCCTCATAATTCTTAGGCAAGTGTACATTGAAATCTTTCTTGGGAAAAGGCAGCTCTTGAGGAACATACAAGTTCACTGTCAAATAAGATTATTTGTTCAAACAACATCCTGGACTTGTCACTCCTGATACATACAATGTCAGGGTAATGATATATAGTAAAGCTTCCAAAAACATCTTGGTTGCACAGAAACTCTTAAGAGAAATGTCTTTCAATTTGTGTCCTGCATCACTCAAAGTGACTGCTAATAATGAACAGAAAATAAGGGATAACCTGTAATCAATATCAGAGTGTGCTTACTTTTTCAAAAAAAATACACCAACTGCCTTTTTAAAGAGCTAAGGCTTCTAAAATTACCTACCCAAAGTGTCTCCCTTAAATGCCTGTCTTCCATCATCTATGTACAAAATATTTTGTTGAGGTTTATTTCCTCTCACAACAAACATTACACTAAGTAAGTGGTCAGACACTTAAAAAAATAAGCAATTTAAAAGGCAAAAAAATTAGAGATATGACGCTGCCGTTCAACTCAGTTCTAGTTAGTGATTGTTTCCTCAAAAACAACATTTTAAAGCCAAAGTATGTTTTGGCATATAGCTACCTTCACATGCACTGATACATAGATATCCAATATATTTAGATATTCAATATACATATGTATATATCCAATACAGAAATACTGGAATTCACTCACATTTCAGGTATTGAGATGTAAGCCTCTGAAATAAAGAGAACTCCCTGGTGTTACAGGGTTTTCTATTCTAATCTTATCACTCCTCATGCACATATCAAGTAGATGTCATGGTGTTTCCAGCTCTGTAAGCTTACAAAATAGACACTGAAATCCTGTTAGGATAGAATTTTTACAGTGTGATTAACGTGTATTACCTTAGTATGCATTTCAGTAACATGCAAAGATTACCTATGAAGATTTATTGAGTAGGGATATTTTAGAAACTGATTTTAAAAAGGCATAGCAATTCAAAATTTTAGCTTAGTAAAGGCGAAAGAGACTTCAGTCTGAAAAATGTGTCTACTTCAAAATTGTTAAGCTCCACAATGATGCCAAAAAATGACTCTACAACAACAGAAAGAAAATACTGGAAAGCCTATTGCCCCTCACCCTTCACTGTCTAATGGGTGGCCAGCTAGGGTGTTATACAAACTCAGTTAGTGAAGAAATTTGTGATATACATTAGATATATAAAAAGAACTGTATTTTTTTTGTACTGCAAAATAAATTTATGAAACTTACTGTCGCAGCAGTTCAGCGAAGTAAATAATTCAGTAAACTTTAAGAAAAATGGATATGAGTATGATTCAATGTCTACAGGGACACTCTGCAAAACTTGTGAAAGGATAACATATTTGGCCAAAAAAAGAGACTCTGCTCACAGCTGATAGAAGTTACAAGAACTATTAAGTCAGATGCCTTAAGTCTCAGAACCAAAACTTCTTAAGAAATCCACTCTTTTTCCTTATGAGTTGAATTGTAAGAACCAGAAAACTAAATTAATTATTATTGGTAAAGACACTTTCCTCAAAATCGTCTATACTAAACAACTGAGAAGCTTAGTCCATCAGAAAAGACATGTTTCTCTCTTTCCTGATGGGCTTACTCTTCATAGTTGTTTCTAAAAGAGCACGGAAAACACTGTCAGTGCTTTCACAGGTACTGAAACATGGGCACTGTCTTCCCCAATATTAATGTGATATTGGAAGGAGGAGAGCACAGTCCTTTCATCATCTAACTTCTTCAAAAATTAAAATGGGGAGAGGAAACAGGTATCACTGGAAGAGAATTGTTTGGTTTTCAGTGGTTTATCATGCTGGAGTTGCTCTCCTAGCTGGATTTCTTCATGCATTTTCCCTACAGGTATATAAACGTTATGGTCAGGATCTTGGTATCTGATTTGCCCCAGGGAAGAAAGTGAATAGCAAAGCAGGTCTCTATCTTTATTTTTGCTTGGCTGAGGTTATTCATACGTTGTGCCAATTTGTTCAGGTAGGAGAAACAGAAGAATAACAGTAGCAAGCATACCCTTGGGTAAATCTAATGGTTGGAGAGCAGCAGGTCAGGGGGTTTATTGAAACATAACAGACAGCTTTACAATCTTGTTTGAATGTCAGGTATCTGAAAACTAAGTAGCATTCACCTATTATTCTACATTAAACAAAGACTTACGCTGTTTCACAACGGCCTAAAAGCAGTTTTCCAAGGTGGTATAGAGCTTTCCCATTCCTTGCCAAACAGACTTTTCCTTCCAAGGCCAAAGCTGCCAATATATAGGAGATAAGCTATAAATCAAATAATGGATATACACAGCTTCACCATATATGTTACAGTACTTTTGACATCATAGTGATAGTCAGAGGTTCAGTCAACATTTGTGTTAACAGCATTACCCAAAATGGCCTAGGGACCGCGTAATGTCACAACGGCATCACTGAAATCATAGTCATAACAGGAATAGCATTTTTAATGCCATCTAATTAACTAATTTATATTTTTTTAAGTACAGCTCTTCCACCCAATTTCATTGCAAGAAAAATTCTTCAGTGGAGTGGTACCTACTCGCATGAATAACTAATAATATTGAACAGTAAAAAAGTACATTCCCCAAAGTTCTTTCACAGATGACTTCTGTTTTGGTTAAAATTTCTTCCCAACTGGATGAGTAAATTATACCAATGCCATATAATAGAATTTTTTTTTCCTCTCACTCACCTAAAGTCAGGAAAATACTAAGTCCAAAGTCAAGAACTAAATACATCTCCCACTGGTATGTCAGCCAATTGCAATTTTTGTTTTAAAAACTTTGCTTAATTTGTTCAGCTATTTCTTTCCACTATGATCACAGTTCACATTTCTTGGAACTGGAAGTAAACTTCAGTTTTCACTAACACTTAACAACTAAAACTCCTTAATGTTAAGAAATAAAATGAAATGAGAAGCCATTTTTGCTGCAAGTCTTTGACAGCAGGCCACATGATAGATTTCTGGTTTAAAGTGCACAAAGTAGCCTTTCCTGAGTAGTCACTCTGAGGCATAACAAATGTCAGCTGCTTGTTAAAGCTGATCTAAACCACACAACCTTCACATGGTCACCTAAAACAGGTAGGTCCTTCCTGGAGACCAGTATTTCTAAAAACTAGATTATAAACATACCTCTAAGTACAGGCTCAGGTCCCCTATCTTCATACAGTGACATGGATTTTGTCACAAATTTTACGTCCGTTTACCTAATTTTGAACAAGGGGCAACTGCAAGATAAATCATCAAGTCTCTGTCTGCTGAAAAAAAAAAAAAAAAGGAAGGAAAAAGTTACAAGGCTTCTTAAGGTGTTAAAAAAAAAAATCCCATTTAAATGCAGTAATATTTCTTCCATTTCCCACTTCCCTCCTTCCCACTTCCAAACTGTGATCAGTTTGGAAAGCCTGACTTATATAGGCATCTATGCAGACAAATACCAAAGTAATAAGAAACAAGTCTGCAGCCCTCTGCTCCTTGAATTCCAATGCAGGTTTAGGGCACTAGGTTACAAATGCTTTAAAGAGATGTTTTCTACACAGCTCCTGGAAAGTAGACATTGTGCAGACAAGCAGGCTTCAGAGAATGGCACAGAGGATGCCTGAAGCTAGTGTTCTTATTCTTGCCATTCAAGAAAAACTGCTTTAACAGCTGCTTCTTTAGTAAAATTTGTCCTTAATATAATTGTTTAAAAATTATAGACATTCCCTGGGGAATTTTACTGGCCAGAAATGCAAGACTTCTCTGCAATGCAGTTACTACTCTGATATAAGATGACAGGGTAGAAGGATGTCTCTAAAGTGGAGGGACATGGATTTGACAAATGGACCACTCAGTGGATAACAAATTGACTGGACGGTCACACAAAAAGAGTTGTGGTCAATGGCTCTATGTCCCAGAAGTGACCAGTGACAAGGGGTATGCTCAGGGGTCAGTATTGAGACAGGTACCTTTTTAATATCGCTGTCATTGACATGGACAGCGGGATCGAGTGCACTCTCAGAGTTTGCCAACAACACAGAGCTATGTGCTGCAGTTGATATGCTGGAGGGAAGGGATGGCATCCAGAGGGGCCTGGGCACACTTGAGAGGTGAGCCCATGAAGTTCAACAAGGCCAAGTACAAGGTCCTGCACCTGGGTCAGGGCAATCCCAAGTATAACTACAGGCTGGGTGGAAAAGGACTGAAAACAGTCCTGGGGAGAAGGACTTGGCTTATTGGATGACAAGAAGCTTGACATGAAACAGCAATGCATGTCTGCAGCCCAGAACACCAGCTGTATCCTGGGCTGCATCAAAAGCAGCATGGCCAGCAGCTCAAGGGAGGTGATTCTACCCCTCCATTCTGTTCCCATGAGTCCCCACCTGGAGTGCTGCATCCAGCTCTGGAGCCCACAAAATAAGGAGGACAGCTGTTGAAGCAAGTCCAGAAAAGGGCCACAAAGATGATTAGAGGGCTGGAGAACCTCTACTATCAAGACAGGCTGAGAGAGTTGGGGTTGTTTGGCCAGGAGAAGCCTCCAGGGAGACATTTTAGCAACCTTCTGTGATGGTGAGGGTGCCTACAGGAGAGTGGAGAGGGACATTTTACAAGCTCATGCAGTGATGGGACAAGGGGGAATGGCTTCAAACTGACAGAGGGTAGGTTTAGATTAGATGTTAGGAGATGAGACACTGGAACAGGTTGCCAAGAGTAGCTGTGGAGGCCCTATCCCTGGATGTATTACACACAGCTTTAAACAACCTGGTCCAGTAGAAGGTATGCCCATGGCACCCGCTGAACTAGATGGTCTGGAAGGTTCCTTCCAGCCCAAACCATTCAATAATGTTTATCTAGCAAAATGAAGAGACACAGAGGTTCTGCTCCAGCAGAGTTCAAGGTTTGTACATATAGTCAATATGTTTCTATTTGAAATTATGATTTTATTTAAAAGTGTATGGCTAAGAGTACATGCAGGATCAGGTGACTACTGATCCTACAAATCCTTTGCTATAAACTACAAACCTCCAATTAACTTCAGCAGTGTAGTGTAAAGCTCACTGTATTTAATGATTTATTTATCTTACAACCAAAACTAACAAGGGATAACATGCAGATCCCTGCATATCATTAAAAGTGTTTAAGGGAAAAACCATGTATAAGATTATTATTTAGATCACATCAAATACATTTTATACTTGACATGCCTATTTTTGGAGAGTTCAAAAAAAAAATCAGAAGGAATGCGTAGGACTTGCAAAATCTATGCATGAAGTTCTTTCCTGTTCAAATAGGTATGATCATAATATGAAGTGTATAAACAGAACTGAATATATTATACAGGCAAATAAAATTATACCAATTCAAAACTTATTATATACTTCTTTTCCTGTTACAAAGACAAGGTTGCTCTGCCCTATATTTTGTCAACTGCTTACCATAAGAAACACCAGGACATGCCTCAAGTCTGATGATTATTTTCAGGAGGTGCAGTCCCACAACTTAAAGCCACATTTTAAAATCCAAATATTTCCAAAGAGAAAGGACAGATTCAACAATCAAACTAACACTTGTAATTCAAGTAGGAGAAAAGGGCTTAGAGTATGCTGATATTTTCATATCAGGGACAGAAGAGATTCACTCAATAGTGTGATTAGCTACAGCATATGATCTGAATACAAGTGCTACTACATTCAAGAAAATGGTATAGAACAGAACAGACTTCTTTTCAAGAGGAGACTGAAGCTACTACCTCAGGGGTCAGACAGTCTGTGTTATTTTCCATCTTGGACTTAAAAAGCTACAGTTAAACAAATGATCAAACCAGCTACTTGCTTAAAGATAAGTGGAACTGTATTCAACACTTGAATTTTGAGTTTGCTCCTATTGTGTTCTACTTAAGTATGCATTTTTATCACTTGATATTGAAGCAATTTCTTTCCCTGATCATAAACACCAGAGTATTTTACCTCTATGTTAAATTAGTTATCGTACTTTCATCCAAAACCTAGTCTCAACCACAATGATAGAATGACACTTAAGGTTTCAAAACCCTTGTAGAAAATTTACAAATGCTCACATGCCTCTGTATATGGAGAGTGTCCCCCCATGGGAGTCAATTTTTTTAAAAATTGCATTTAAACACATTAACTCATTATCAGAAAGAACTAGCAATTGAAAATTAACCAAGTCTAGACACTTTAGATTTATTCTGACTAAAGTGCACCTCTTGAAGAATTAAAAATCACCTAGAGATGTTACAATATTGTCCTCTGAAACCAAAAATAAGATAACTGCTAAACCATTATTCCCCTCACAAAAAACAACACAACTGTAGTTCTGAGCAGGCCAGGTATCATTTTTGTGAAAATATTATGTTTGTGGTTCTCATAATGGTTTATTGACTTGTCCCTGACTTCTCTTTAATTCCATTATCTGTGGAAAAATACTTTCTTTTAATGTGATAGTAAATTGAGTTTTTAAATAAGGAAGACTAGTGAAGACTTAGGGGAGGAAGTCATATGGAGCTATGGGAGTAATTGAAGAGTCTCTTAATAGAGGCAGGTTTTTCCCCTGAAATACTACTTGCTGAATATACTGCCTTCTGTGCTGATAAAAATAAAGCCCCTCTGCACAGTATTGTAATATTGTGACTCCTATAAGTAGCTGAGCAGATGCTACCCTCATTAAATTAAAGACAGTAGCAAAATGCAATCGATCTTAATTTGTACAGTGATGAGCTCTGAATAGATTGCTAATTGTCCTGCTAGACATTGATTTTATATTTCTCCTGTGATTCTTCATTTCTTTCCTAATCTTGTGACAGACATGAAGCACAGGAGACCAGGAAACTGCCACCCTAGAACATAGTGAGGCAAGTCTGACTAAATTCAGGCGGGTTTATTTTATATGCTGTAGAAAACACTTTTGTGGAGGAGAAACACCTCCACTGTTTTCATGACAATACTGCATTTATAACTCAAAAGTGCAAATTCCTTTTGACTGCACCCACCTGTACTATGCCCCATGCACAAACAAAGATTTTTTTTTTGGTATTGCGCATTACAAGTTAGTGTAACTTACCACAGACAAATGACCCACTCAGATATCTAACACAATGAGACCATGAGCATCTTGGCTTCAAATAAGGTGAAAAAACAGCTGTGAAAAATGCAATTGGTATATGAATAGGTCTTCCTACATAAGATGCATATTCTTCCAAAGATATAAAAGATATTATTCAGAACATATTCTGGGTTAAATGTGCCATCTTAAGCCAATTCCTATCAGTTTCATTTGCATGGGATTTTATCACCATGATGCCTCCCTCAAAAAAGGGTCAAGTTACATGGTACATCATGTATTTATCAACAAGCACAAGACTGAGAAGGGGAAAGATAAATAGTGACCATTTAGTAGTGTTTGCAGCAATAAACTTCCATCCACGCGCAACATAAAACTGGTAGAGTCACTGGGATTCAAAGAGCAGCAAGAGCACTCAACTGTTCAGAGTCCTCATGTAAAACTTACATCAATGTCATAAACCCTTTGCCACACTGACTTGCCGCCATCTCCAAGGAATACAATGACAATTACACTGAGCACATCTGTGCACAGAACAGATAATGGGAGAGGGATGAATGGTTTAGCCCTTCAGAAGCTAAAAAATCAGAGGCTAAGATTTTTTCAAAAAAAAAATCTTCAGGCTTAAGAGGCACAGGTGCACCAGATCAAATATTAATTGAATTTAGGTACTCTGGTGTTTTCAAGAGCCTAGACATAGCAATGCTTACAACTGTGGTACTCAATTTTTAAGCATCTTGAAACTACAATAAATCACTTGAGCCCCGAGAGGTTTTTTCTGTTTGTCCCTTAATAACACAGGTGGCAATTACAAATATACAGAGAGGATTAACAAATCTCCTCACACAGATCAGACCATTGAAAAACCAAAATAAATGCCTTTACCCTAAACCCACTTGGGAGTGCAATTCAGGCATCTTACTTTCACATTGCTAAAAAAAGTGGCCTCCCCACCATTTGAAATTCACAGTCTTTAATTGTGAAATATGCTTTGAAACAGTTCAAATTTAAAAAAAAATCCATGCAACTCCCTTAATTCGAAGTACAGCTGGCAGGCGGTCTAGCTACTCAACTGCTACAAAAGTACAGCTTGCAGGCATATCTCTCACCCACCAATTGCTGCAAAATGCAAAACTCTTCAGTGGAAGCTATTTCAGTTTAGAAGGAAATAATAGCTTCTACAAGACTAAACCTAGAAATACATACCCCAGACCTACTGATTAGGGCAACAAGCTGGATTCCAGTTCCTGTTTCAGTGCATGCTTGTGTTTCACTAACAAGGATCTATATAACCCTCCATACACAAACAGTAACAGACATCCAGTCTGTGCACAACAAATTATACTATTTAGAGAGGAACAACTTCAAACTGAAAAAACCCCCGAAGCACCCCCAAATCACAAACCATCTGTAACTTTAAAATCAGGAATTTTCACTGACAAAGGGAATGGGATTCTGTCCTCCCGTATTTCAGAAAGTCGTCTAACCCCTGCTTGCCAGGCAGCTTCACAGAGAGAAGCGCGGGCTCTGAACTACAGCAAAAAAACCCTGCCACATTCTGGAGCAAGGCAGCCCTACAAGGCAAGCATCCTAATAAGTACCAAGGACAAAAATACAGCTGCTAGTCATTTAGACAGAAGTTTGTACACCAGGACCCCATATTCATAAGCAGAACCATCCCCATATATTGTACAGGATACCTGTGTGTCCAGTGATCTCCAGAAGGAGAGTGAATTCCAGAAGGAAGCAAGAAGTTTTAAATTATGTCACTAAAACTTTATTATGATAAGAGTTGTAACTATTCAATCTTCTCATCAAGTTGAATGAAGCAGGTTTTTTTTTTGTTTTCAATATTTTAGAAATGCCCAAAAATTACCAAGTAGCCAAGAACAAGCCTCACAGTATTGTTTTCCTCAAAGGACTCAGTAAGAGCAGAAAAAAATACAACTTTCTTTATCAATAATCAGTTGTCTGGAGCTTAGAAAGTTTGGATTGCATATCCTACAGTATCTCTAACAAATGAAGTTATGCAATTTGGTGGGGGGAAAAAAAAAAGGCAGTGTTTGATAGAAACGGCAATATTGAATGAGATCATTATAAATGGACTTGTAAATAAGTTGTATCACCCAAGAATCACAAACAAGGTGCAGCTTACCATCTCTGGCTCCAAATCAGGAAGATCTGGCTTTAAACTAACCATCAAGCTACAGGAAAATATATGACTTCATCTGAAATCAGATAAAACCAGATTTTTCTAGTCAAGTCATTCTAGTCAAGTCATCAGTCTTCTATAAAGCATCAAGAGCTTTTCTCTCACTGTGAACAAGCCATTGTTTTGACAACCTTTTTAGACATGCTGAGAAGCATTTTTTAAATAGCAAGGACATTTTAATTGTGGATGACATGAATCAACTATGTGAAAGAACAGCTGCATCTTCAGAAGACATGAAGAAAAGCGTGATCTGGATGCAAAGGAGGGTAAAACATTCTTTTACTGTCCATTTATTATTTTTCTGCCAGTTATACTTCAGAATTTTTTTTAAATGTCTACCAAAAAAGAAGAAAATAAGGTGCTAGGGAGAAAGCTATTTTATGTACATCTAGAGCCTATGTTTACCTGTTTCAAAAATTCTCTTAAAAAAATAGTTGTTTTCTCTTCACCGAAGCACACTGCTTCCCTGAAGCTGGGGATGAGAGAACTCAATGTTAAAGTACTCTGATTTCATGAGTCTAAAAACTGAGCCTTCTTATTTTATGCTTTATAATTGGAAGCAAACACTAGAGTACAAACAACTATGAAATTCAGTCTTTGCATCTTAGGCATATTATAATTGTTCTTGTAGGATTATTCCTCGTGTCTTATACAAAAGCTCTCAAATGCAGGAGGAGGCCTCAAGAATTTAGACAGAAAGTGAACTACAAAGAATACCTTGAACACAAGAACTGACATCCAGCCTCTGGCATGCTGCCATCAATAGCAATTAGTGCTTGGTACTTCAGATACCACCACAAATGCAAAACAAGAAGGTAATGTATGTACTCCAACTAATATTTGGTACTGTGTACACTGTTGTTCCAGCTACTGCAAACACTGTTCTCTGAGGCAGAGAAGTGACATAAGACCACCATTTCCTATCTTTAACAAGTTACTAAGACAGAGGAAAGGATTACAAGATCTTTAAAAGTTATTTTTGAATGTACTACAGTGCTATTTATAAAGCACTGAGAGCACTTCAAACCTGAAAACTCAGCACTTCGAGTTCAATCTAGTCTGGGAGTTGACCATGGTAAAGCCAACAATTGTCTGGTGAATGAAAGCAATATAAACCAGTTCAGAGGTATAAAAAGAAATGTTACTCAAAACTCTGTTAAATTTAATCTACCAGATAAAGTTCATATAAGCTTAAAAGGAGGGAAAACCCCACAGAAAATTCCAAGACTTCACCAGAGAAAAAGTGTTAAGTAACTTTTCCTAACCCAAAACATTGCTATGAAGTTAGCACATAAGGTATACAAATGCAACATAGATAAATGACAAAATAGGCCAATGGCATATTTTTGAGAAGAAAAGCATAAAACATCTCCAGGGTGAAAGGAGAATAATTTTCAAAATCCGTTATAAACAATAATTCTATTAGGATGATCCTCTTTCCTTTTGGAAATTTTCAAAATATTCTTACACCTCTCTCAAATCTCAAATTCTTTCATATAATATTGGATTTTCCACACAGCAACAGACATTAAAATTGTTAAAATGATGACTTACTTATTTATTGAAACCTTACTGCAAGTGTTGCAGGAACTTTTAAAATCAAGATTATACCTAGACAAAATCTAAGCACAGGAGACCTTCTCTATAGAAAGCAGAGACTAACACGGCTGATAACACATATAGGACCATAGTTGGCTGATCTTCTAGCAATACCGAAAAGCAGAGAAATAAAATAAACAACTGACAGGGCAATAGTGGAAAATCACTTTCTGTACTGTTGCAAAAATCTTGTCTAAAATGTTCAAAATACAATCAACTTCTAAACTAATTCAGCCTGCTGCAAGTGATCCATAATAAATTTATAAGTGATTCTCAAACCAAGAAAATATACTATTCCCATAATCTGTATGCATACTATTTATGATATGAGATCAAATTTTCATAGCAGCTTCTTCCAATGACAACTGATTTTTTTCCTTGAAATTTAGTTTCCAGTGCAAATCTCAGCACCCTTTTCCAGCTATGCACTGATATGGAAAACACAGATAGGTAAGAGGCTTTAATTTACATTTTCTGCAATTTCTTCTAATGGGATGAAATGGCATTGATACAAACTACAGGAAGAAAATTACTAGATTGGACCTCAGATCTCTGAATATTTAGCACCATAACATTCCCTGCCTTGAAACTATTATTTGCAGGTTGGGGAAAGAAGCTTCTGCCTTAAACTGTAAGAAGATTCACTTAAGGAACTGCAATTGTGTCTAAAAGCTGCTTCCACCAAGGCAATTCCTATCAGTTCCTTAAAGCAAGGGTGAAAATCCTATTAGTTGGCTTATGCTTTTCAGAGCTTAAAAAAATACCTTTGAAGATGAGAAAAAAACTTCTGAAGTGACCAGTTACACAAAAAAAAAAAAAAAAAAACCTTTTTAAATAACAGGTTATCCTGCAATATTGCATTCTTCCAGATATTCTGCAAACTGGGAAATAACCAAAAATGCACATGGATCTGAAAAACATGCCAGTGAAGTTAAGGCTTTTCCCACTTCTGCTTCAATACAATAGCTTTTGCTAAGTAAGCAGGAGCACTCAGCTGGACAGCTTCCCTCTGAACCATCCAGCACTGCACAGCACACTTTCAGGCTTTAAAATCTCTCATTAAGCCCCCACTGACTTTAATACCCAATGGATTTCAAGACCTTTCTGCTGCTTTCTGCAAGATTCACTTAATTTTCAGTCCCAGAATTATAAAGTATGCTCACTGCTCCTACAAGAGACAAAGAATAATTAGGAGAACTGGTCAGGCTTTTAGGTTGTCTCAGCAATATTCAACCATATCTGTAAATGCCATGGTGAAGCATCAAGTTTCTCCCTTGACCTGCTAAGAGCAAACAAACCCAAAATATATCAAAATCTGTAATTATTTAATACTACATGAAATAAACAGAGAGCCACCAAACCAAGAAGGGGGATTTGGGAGGGTGGAGTGAGGGATGTTAAAATTTTAAGCTTCCCATAAAACTAAGTTCAAAATTTTGATGCAGCTTTATCCAAATCAAAACCTTTATTTCACACAACACCAACAGATTACAGAGGAAGATCAGTAAAAATTATGTTTCAAGTAGGTAATAAAAAAAACCTTTAGAAAACTCCAACAACACCTAAATAAGTATGAAGGCAGGGTGTATCATAAGCAGATCAATGTATGGTAACATTTCTATTTTGAAGCTGTTGTTAATTTTCATGCTGAGTGAGAAAAATATTGGAAAGCATTTGACAATGGAACTCATTTAATAATAAAATATTAAAGTATCTCACACATTACATTCTTCTCACCTCCAGCACTCTTTTATTTCCACTCACTGTTTGCCACAATCCAGATGTCTAAATGGAAATGTTTACAGTTTCTCACCTATAACTCTCACTCCTTCACTCTTACAGGCTCACAGCCTGGTATATGCCGTATTCATCTTCCCCCACCCCTGCCCCCAAAAAAGCAAAGCTCATCTACAGAATCTTCTCAAGAGTATTTCACCACCTCTATATGCTGTAGTGCCAAGACATTCACATCACAGAAGTCAAAACTGTCAAGGGGACAAAGAGCTGGGGAAGACTGAAGCCGTCCCATAGGAAATCCTCAAAGTGCATTTAACACACCACAACCCTGGCAGCCTCAGGAGCTGCAACACTGTCCCTCAAAATAACAGAGGGTAAAAATCCTGATATTTTATCAAGCTTGACAAGTCTCAGGTCCAACAACAGATAGCCAGCACAGCACCTCAACAGTCTTTCAGAAACAGATAGCCAAGAATCAGACACATGCTCCTTTCTTGGAATCATGGGGGGTTTGCAGCATGAGGGAGAGAAAAGTTCAAAGCTCCTTCAGTCTGGCAGTTTAGTTTTCTAGAGACTTGAAAAATAATCATAAATCCCTAAGACCCATGGATAATACACTATAGCGTGGAACAAGACAGATGTCAAGAACACATGGGCAAATCCCAAGAACACTCAGTCAGGTGATTAGTTTTCTAAATAATAATTTCATGTGCGTGTATCACCCCCACCTCTCTGTCTGTGGTAGGTGTAGTCAGAGCAGAGCTGGTATCTACTGAAGTCCATATGCTTGCCTCATGCCTAACACAAATCCAGTTTTCTAAAATATTACTGGAAGTTTCAGCCTGGAGTACCTGCCTGGGAAATATCTGGTTTTCCTAAATGCAAAAGAACATGCATTTAGATCCTGATTCCAGCTACTTTGGGGAAGCCCGGAACATGCATCATTTGTTCCACACAGTTACTTGCCTCATCTGTGTGATAATCACTCCCAAGGATTCCCGCACACCACAGAAACAAAGAATTTCTCTAAATTCATATGAAAAATTAGAATTTTGATTCACAATTCCCAGAATCCCAAGGATGCCCTCACAAACACAACTCATGTATAGGTAATATAGTCCTACACCTACCTACAAGCTTTGGCAATAGACTATTCCCTCTGTCTTTCTCACCAGCTCCATGGCATTAGCCAGAATTACTCTGAAAACATGGTCTGGTTGTATAAACAGTAACTTCAATGCTTCAAAGAAATTAAGGAAATTCAGACATAGTCTATAGATGAAAATAAACTGGTTTATTATGTCAACTATTGAATGTGCCTTGTGAATATTCTTGTTTTCTAGATCTAATTACATCATTCTACAGTTCATCTTACTTGTACCAAGCTCTGCCTCCATTTTAGTAATTAATCAGACTAATTTATATAACTTAACTCCTGAGAAGTTAACTTTTGCAGTTTAATTGCTGACAGCTTGAGAAAAAAGCACTTTCTAAACCCATTTTAAAAGCAGTGATTTATAGCATGAATGCAATAAAAACAAAAGACAAAACAAAAGCAACTGCAGAGCTAAGAGCTTTTGATGACTGCTAAAAGGCCTTTAAAATGCTATTCATAGTCTATATGATACAGTCAATTTTATAATTCTTTCTGTGAATGCAATTGCTTCCACTGAATGTGCTGACAGAGAGGTACAAGTACACAGATTGTTGGTGCTTGCAGAAATGTTTATCATTTTTAAATTTAGTGGTGTATGAAAAAAAAACAAAGAAAGCTTGTGTGCTTTACAAATCAAGATCATAAAAATGAACTTGGCTGAGGCTGTGTCTTTGAGGATTTTGAATCATACTCCAGATAAGCCAGAAGGAAAAGGGATGAGGAACTCATCTGGGACACAAACACTGAAGTTCAAAATACGTTAAACAATGATAGAACAATCAAGACTCACTTGACACAGGAATAAAGCTTTTACAAAGTGAAGGTGAAGAGTTCAACATCAGAAGAAATTGGCTGTACTACTTAAAAACAATCTAAAACTGTCTCTCCTAGAACTTATATTATTTGATGATAAATTAATATAACCTTATTCAATCATGATCTGTCATCTCTAAAGGAGGATTTCCAAGATCTCCAGACCTGTAGAACTCATGATTTTGCTTTCATCTGTCTTGTTATTCCAACACATAATACATCATTCTGATTGTCCTATGAAAGTTACATTATACATTACAGCATTAGACACAGCTGCAGCAAAACACTTTGTCACTGCCTAAGGAAGAGTTTAGTTTTTTAAAAAAATAAAAACAAAAAACCCATGATATTTTGCACAAAGCCACATACAGCCAATAAAATATACCCTGGTTACAACCCAAACAGCTTGGTTAAGGATCTCCTCTGAACTGAGAGGAGACATTTGGTTTGCTTCAACTAAGAAGTTGTTCCATGTAATATGAAAGAACATGACACAAAAGGTAGTAAAATGAGAATTTCAAGGAACCAATGACAGAGCTCTAAGTACAAGAGGAAAGCAGGACAGAGAAACAAAGTCTGAGAAATAAAGAGTCCATGAGAGAAAAGAAGAAAAAAATTGAGATGATGTCCAAAGATCCCGCAGCTCTTCAGCATTCAGGCAGATATGAATACACTTCATGAGGAAGGATCACCTTGACCACCTGCATGGAAAGAAGCCCAAGAATCTGCACAATGCATATTTTTCGCCCTTGGAATTGCAGGGCTCAGCATTTGTTTGGATAAGGATTACAGACTAGAAAAAGATGCCATAATTAAAACAGACTTTACTTCAACCAGAATTAATAAATGAGCATTATCAGAACAAGAGTGCCTTTAGAAATTTCATTAGGAAAGAGAAGCCACATGCAGCAATTGTCCACAGCAAAGAAACTCTGGTTTTGAACATGTTCTGGGAATATTCTCACTTAAGAGAGAGAAAAGGAAGACAAAAATGAGAGATGGTCTGAGGAAAAAATACCCCTGAAGCACCCATAAATGAATAGCACTCATCCTCTCAGTTCTCCCCATTCCTGCCTAGTCGGAGTTTTCTCCTTCTTCAAGGACACTGAAGAACATTGAACCTTTTTTAGAGGTTAACTTCTTGTCAAACATTACAGAGACTCTTTACTCAAAACTGCAGTTTCTGGAGCTTCTCATCTGTTTTAGGTCTGAATCTCAAAGGCATTGGCCAGCAACGAGGGAAGTACGATATGCCCAGCACAGTAATACAGTATGTCAAAACAAACATACTAGAACAATAGGCAGGAGATGGAGGTGGTCCATTCAATAAGTCTGCACAAATATGAAATATACTTTTTCACAAGTTTTCCAAAATGTTTAGTCTTAGTTACATGCAACAATTGTGAAGTATATCAAGCTAAGTCTGTATATTATAGGATACATAACAGAGGAGAAAAATTTAATGCTTCAAAGGAAAAGGCTACATCAGGCAACCTCCCTGGATTCCCTGTCTATTCAGAGTGACAGAAGCACCTTCAGGCTGCTTTAGGAATTCTCTATCATCTCTGGAGCCACGTAATGGCTGCAGGCAGATAAGCACGGTAAGACTGATTGATATGAGGGTCTTCCTTATCCACACCTGCTCTGATAACACATGTAGACATCTGTTCTCAGAAGTGACAATTTTCTTCTAATGACAGATGTGATTCAAACATAAAGAAACATAGCTCTTAAGAACAACACTAAATGGAATAGAAACATAATTCTATTGCCACTTCTGAATGTAAAATTTGGCTTGCAGAAGGAATACAGAAGAATAATCTGAATTATTTTTTTGTTTATGAAAGCAAGACCCAGAAATTAAAATTTAATAGATAAATGCCCAACTTACTCTCATGGCAAAAGGCCAAATTTTAATCAAGAATAACAGCAAAAAGGTATCTTCACCAGTTTGAAGACAACTTGATGCAAAACCAGCAAATTCTTTCCTGCTGAATAGACAAACTTCAGAATACCGAAAGAAACACATCACATCATTAGTACCAGTTGCCGACCCACCTGCAAAGCATATTTTCTCCAGGCAATGAAAAGAATGAAGGAACAGTTTCACTTTTCCATTATCTTGTTCTGCCTTTAGGATCATTCCTTTTTCCATGCCACACTTGCACCAGACAAATATGTGACCTTGCTAGGAACAGAGGAACAATCAAGGCCAGGGGAGAAAAACTCTTTTGCCCCCACTAAATGAAAATGGATAACAAAGGTTGAGCCCCAGGAATAACATATGTCGCAAATAATAGCGAGTACCTGCCTCCTGGGAGATTTACACAATAAAGTTCACACGTCAGCAACTGTTTGCCTATCATATAAATTCAAATTGACAAGACTGAGGTATTATGGAAGAGCATTTATCTCAAGATTGTCAGGAGAAGTCATTTCATTTCTTATGATTCATTTCACTTATATGTTAGTGTATTAACTGGATACATTATTGATCTTTGCTCCATCCAATTTCAGCTTCTATAGCATGGACAAAGTGATCTGAAAAATATAAGGTTTTGTTGTTTTTTTTTAAAGCACAGGAATGTCTGATGCATGTTTAAGGCAAACATCTCACTATTAGAAATCCTATCAAAGGAACACATTCTGGAACAAGCAACTGCTTTTGAGGAATATGTTATTGTGAAAGTCAGCTTTTCTTTAGTTTTCTTAGAATATATAGAAAATTGTTGTTCTAGATACTGTGCTCTCCCCTTTGCTCAACTGGGTAAGAAGACAAAGAAGAAATGATGACAGTCCTTTACACTCAAAAAACCAAAAAAGGAGAATAAAAAAGGCTGTCAATCAGAGTAAGACTGCTATATGTCTGGGTGCCTGGGTGAAACCACCCTTCAAGCAGAGAGGGCTGCTTCAAACATATACAAGCCACAGCTGTCACTCTGCAGAACTGCACATCTTCCACTCTAAGACAGTATCATTTGACAGCTGCTACAAATATTATGAATATCATGGATGTCCTGTTACTTTCATCTGACAGTCTCTGAAGCATAATAAGGAGCTAGCTATTACCAAAAAAAAAAAAAAAGAAAAAAAAAAAGAAAGGAAAAGAAAGAAAAAAAGGGGGTATGTGTCTGTGCAATAACTTGAATAGCAGCAGAAAGCACATCCTCCTAATACTAAGATGGTCAAGAAACATACAGGTGAGACTAGAATGCTCTTTAATTTTATTTGGATAGGCAGCAGGATTTGTAACTGTTTGAGAATCAATCTTCACTTTTCCCTAAGCCCTCTCCCATTTTAGGAATGCAACTAGTTTTAAAACCCTGGGTAAAGATACTATAAACATGTTTTACTATGCAGTTGCTTCAGAGAAGGAGAGGAGCAAGTGGCAGCATTCTACTTCTTTTGCACCAGCTCTGGTTAGGTCCAGCAAGATCAGGGTCCCACTGAAAAAGGCATGACATGAAGGAAGAATAGAAGTGTTACTTTCCCAAGAGCTTACAGTAAAGACAGACAGAAGCTGGGAAATAAAGCAAGTAATCTGCAAGCTAAAGAACAACTCACTTCACACCTGTTCCCACTAATTTTCTCCACACACAGAGTCAACACACTCATAGCCATTTTAGCTTCCCACAGGAAAACAAGACACCCCTGATCTCTGCAGTATTGTGTCAGTGGATGTTCACATCCCAGATTCCAACTGTTCTGTGCTGCCGAAATCTTCCTGATCTCAGTGGCTGCTGCACACCAGTGATGGCTTGCTGCACACAAGGGGGTGTTCTGCAAACACAAAGGTGCTGCCAAAGTAAGCATTTTTCCTGGGGAAGGCAGCCCTTGGCAGAAACAATTTGCTTCTAAGGTTTAAAATGGCTGATCTCACACTTCTCTATTTTCCGGTCTTATGCGATTTTCTCATGGGCAGCCATTCCAATGCGTCACAATAAAATTCCCACCACATGGTAAGGCTATTTTGACAGGGCCACTTTCCAGTTCTGTTGTCCCCAACACGCAAGTAGCATTACCGGCAGAAATTTAACCCATTCACTGAAACCCGGGTAGCCAGGCTGTTCAGGAAGGACTCTTAATCACAACTACAAGTGACAGCCAAACAAAATATGGCAATATGATTTTAGCTGGAATTTCTATTCCAGAGCTGGAGCTCGCTGCCCGGACCCGCAGTGCGCACACGCCACCCTGCGGCCGCCGAGCGCCGCTGCGGGTCGGGCTATGCCAAGGATCGCTTGGATAATTGGATCTATTAATCGAGTTTTTAACTCTTCGGGAGCAGCTCTGCTTCCCGCGCGGTCCTGTGCAGACAGCACCATGTTTTTCATACTCAATTTAATCGATGTGAAATGATCGCTTCAAATAGGGCACTCAAACATCACAGAATAAACATGACATAAAACTGAAAGATGTACAGTATCCCAGGCTATATTGCAGAGCTTGGAGAGATTTATACTTTTTTGATACAGTTGCAAAAACAGCAACTCAGTTAAATTTTTGTGTTTACTGTCTCAACCCCTTTTTCCTCCTCTTGGTCCTCTGAAAAGAAATACCCTGAAGTCCTTAGGGGAGAAGAAAAACAGTGAAGTAATAATATTTACCTAATCTCCATGTTCTTAAATCAAATGGCTTTAGGCGGTTTTGTTCTGTTTGTTGCTTGGGGTTTTTAACACATCAGTGGACATAGCATGTAGCAAGTTTAGGAAGAGGTAGTACAGTTTCAGATGACAGGAGACATTAACAACAACCTTACCGATGCTTCATGAATAATGCAAGACTTGCACCAAATCATTATTGTTCTAAGTGCGCATGTAATAAACAAAGACAGCAAAGATAGGACTTTTTACACTGTAGTAAAACAAAGCACTTGACTTGCGGTTACTATGGAACAGTGTATAAACAGTGATGCAGTGAGCTGCCAGGTGAATCCAGCTGGGATAAGCATCCAAACAATTGTGCACTAATTTTTTTCTTTTTTTTTTTGTAATTTGTTTCAATAGGATGACACCGTAATCGGCTGAGAGACCAGACAAAGCCCACAAAAATCAATGGAAAATGGAAAACCTTCCCTTGACTTCTCTGGGCTTTGGCCTGTGTCACAAACTACAACACTGACAGCCAGGAAATGAAAAACAGAATTACACAAAAAGCAGCTCAAATTCAATCAGTCTTTCACAGCCAGAACCCCACAGAAGTTCAATATCTCTCCACTTGCTATTTCATATTTATTTTATTTTTTTCTGTACATCACACCATTAGAAGGCAATTACCTAAATTATAAATTCTTCAGATCATTAAAGCCATTAATAAAACTTGATTTTCAGTGGAAGAGCAACTAAGCAAACAATCCTTCCTCACTGCATCACAAACTTGACAGGAACTCAATTTCTATTTCAACCTACTCTATCTAATTATGAAGCTTTTCAGCAGATCAAAATACTGCACAAAGTCACCCAAATTGAAATGGAGCGGGAGGTGAAGGTATCTTGTTAAGGCACCTCATCTTTTTTCCAGAGATATTTTGCTCTCATATCTCAGTTTTGCCTTCAGAAATTTTGGAAGGTTCCAATTAAAACATGCTTTGAGCAGTGGGCACCATAAAGCCTGGTGATTTACTGAATTAAAATCTAGAAATGCTCCAATGCTCATCCCATCCAGTATTTTCACTCTCCTGCCTCCAAGTTAACTACAAAGGCCCATATTCTGCAAAGCATGGCTTATTCTGCCATGCCATGGCAACCTCAAAGTGCTGAAGTCCAAAGCCATGACTAGAAAACGACATTGCCCACCTTTCTAAGCAGCAGCAGCTACACCACTAGTTACACATGTTGCACAAACAACAGCATGTGACACCCAGCAAGGAGGGATATGTCACTCCACCATCCTGCTTTTCCTTCCACTTATCCTACTCATCTGCAGGGAAAAAAAATTACTTACAGATGTCCCACTTCAATTTTTAAATAAAATATTGGTTCCTTTTATGAGCAGAACCTTTAGTAGAAATATCATAAAGTTGATGAACGTTTAAGCGTGACCATGACCATTACCTTTAGGAGGGAGGTGATTCTCCCCCTCTACTCCACTCACGAGGCCTCCCACCCAGAGTCCTCCCAAGGTGACACAGGGAAGATATTGACCTGCTGGAGCAAGCGCAGAGGAGGGCCGTGAAGGCTGGAGCCCCTCTTCTATGAGGGCAATCAGAGCGAATTGGGGTTCTTCAGCCTGAAGATTCCAGTGAGACCTTAAAGCACCTTCCAGTACCCAAAGGGGCTACAAGAGAGCTGGAGAGGGACTTTTTACAAGTGCCAAGGGGAAATGGCTTCAAATTGAGAGATAGTAGGTTTAGATTGGATACTAAGAAGAAATTCTTAACTGTGAGGCTGATGACACACTGTCACAGGTTTTCCAGGAAGCTGTGGATGCCCCATCCGTGAAAGTGTTCAATAACAAATTGGATGGAGCCCTGAGCAACCAGTTCTAGGGGAAAGTGTCCTTGCCCGTGGCAGGGTGGTTGGAAATAGATCAGCTTGAAGGCCCCTTCCTAGCCAAATCATTCTGTGATTCTCCTCCGGTTTCCCCCACCGCCAGCCGCTGCCGGGCGGGCCCTGACCGCACCCAGCCCCCGGCGTTGCCCCCTGCCAGGCTGCCCGCGGCTCTCCCCGCACTGTCAGCCTCCAGCCCTCGCTTCGCGGGGCTCTTACACACACGGAACCGGTGGGGAGCCGCTCTTTTTAGGCTTTCTCACGGACCCGCACAGGATCGCTTTCGGGCCCGCGCCGCGACTCGCTACCGAGCTGCCCGCACGGCGCAGGCGGCGGCGGCGGCCAGGGCCCCGTGTCCGCTCGCAGCCCCGCCCGNAGGGCAGCGAAGCGCAGCCTCAGCCGCCCCTTAAAACACAGCCCCTGCCGCCCTTGCGTGCGGCCAGCACCGCGCCTGTGCCGGGCCGAAGCGGGAGCGAAGTTAAGGGAAGTATTTTTAGAAAGCACGAGATGTTTTTTTTAAAGCGGCCTTGCTTGGTAGATCATTTCTAGTCACTGCCGGCACATGCGTGTTGCTGTGGTTGCTCTTTGCCCCTTCCATTTCGTTCCTGTGCTTTCCTTGCCTTCCAAGATGATTTCTTATGGCCTTTCCAGGCCTTCGGGCTTCCTGCCAGCTTGTAGTTCACTATCCACTGAATCTGTACGGGTGCCAGGGAAAAGGAGGGAAAACACTAATCAGATACATTTGAAAGACGTTCTTAATTATCCTTTCCAAAAAAAAACACCTCTAACTTGACAAGTGTTGTGACTCATAATGATGGCTTGCAGTCCTAAAAGCACTTCAAATGCAGTGCTTAATATAGCTAAATAAAGCTGGATTCTCACGAAATAAAAAAGTTGATGGTTGTTTAAGAGCCATCATATCTTCAAATTTGTAATTTGCCTTTAAAACTCCAGAGCTGACAGTAAAGAGAGGGGAAAGGAGTCTTTTCCTGATCGCTGGCATGCAATATATTACCCAGATCAAAGCATTACTTGTGAGAGAAGCACATACCAAAAGCACAGTGCAGTTCTTGTTCCCTTTTCTAGCTTCATGTCCAAGTAATTACTCTTTCTCCATAGATATGAATTACTCTAGGTTCATCACCACTGTGAGTGCAGCAAGAAAAGCATCTCCCATAAGACTCCTGAGTGAGTACATGTCCCTTCTTCGAAGTTTCTCTAGAAGAGTATCATTTTGTGTTCTGGTCTTTGCTGGGGTATCACAGCTTAAGATTTGAAAAGGTTTGAAAGAAAACCATGCTGTAAGCTGACAAGCTTGGCCAGATAACTTGACTTTTGTCAAGGAGAGATGCCAAGAAGGTATAAAAAAAAATAAAGTGAATAGCCTTGAACCATTTTAGAAACCCATCCAGGCAGACAAATTAGTATTATCACTTTAACAAGTGTCTGAAGTCCCTAAATGAGGGCTTTTGGCACAGTTTGCAGCTGAGTTTATGCTGGGTGTCCAGGAAGAAGCAACTGTTAATGACCTGAAATTCAGTCCCAGCATGTTTGTTTCCACCTAGTTTTCCTTGACATCCATAAATACCTCACCACCCCCACCCCCTCAGTATTACTACACTTTTCCATATTAATCTATATTTAGGCTACCACATTACATAGTGTTCCATGTGGCAGACAGAAGAGCTTAACTGCCTACTTGTTTATTCAGTTGAAACCTACAGAGACCTGACAGAATCTGAACGTGAGACATACATCACTAGTTAAGCTTTCAGGGGTCAATTTCCCCTCTTGGTGAGTGGCTAGCATTTGCTGTTCTGCTTAAAATGCTTCATACACGTACAGCTAAGTCAGGTAATTCACTCAAGGCAGTCTGTCTTTCAAGTGATACATTGATATGCATCATAACAAAAACATTAAGTAGCACAGTTCTGCAGAAAGACACATTGAGACTGCAGTTTTGATGACAAAGTAAATCTCTCTTTAGCAGGCCAAAAGTCACATGCATAACCCATATTGGTGAACTAACTGATAAGAATTAACTCCCCATGCTCAAGTCTGCTAATAAGTATTGGGAAATAAATTCAATAATGGGCTGCTTTAAGCCAGATCTGGTGTCATCTGTCCTCGTGTGTCTGATGTAAAACTGTCATGTGGCATGAATGCCATATTCTGAGTTCTTAGATTTAATGTAATCAGGTGCCCTTGCTGGATTAAAGCCTAGTCTGCACTGCATAGATTGGATCTGAATGATTGTGAAACTGTGACTTAAAAGCAGGAATTAAGATTTTCTTTGTACCAAATTACTTGCACAGTGCCTCTGCCACCAAAACTGGGCTGCCAGAAACGTTTCCACTCCATTATAGAAAAGCTATAATCATCTCTCCGTGTAGCTGCCAGATCAGCTGAAGGGAGAGTGAACAAAAAACAGAACAAAAAACAAAGCAAATCATTTCAAGTCAATCTAAGCAGAAGATCATAAAGATTTTAAATTTTTGAAGCTCAAAACACCATCAGTCACAGAAGTTTTTATAATAGTAGAACAATCCAGATGGTTTTAAAATAGATTACAAATAGTTTTTTAACTTAAAATTACGTTTTGTTTTAGTCTGTCCTAACAGTATCTCCCTCCCTGTGCTCCCCAAACACCTATTTAATCCAAGCAGAAAGGTGAGTTTAAGAATTATCCTTTTGAATTCATGATAGTTAAACAAGTAAATTGAAAAACAGAACAAGTTTTCTGGACTGTTATTAACTATTGATTAAAGGATATCATCACTGTTGTAATAATCAAGTTGTAACCAAGGTGTTTCCCTTTTACTCTAGCTGAATTGATGCAGAAGTCTCCTCCATCTCTCATCTCTCTGGCTGGAGGGGCACCAAATCCTAATGTTTTTCCATTTAAGAGGGCAACTGTTGACATTGGACATGGAACTCCTGTTGAGATTGGGGGAGATCTGATGAAGAGAGCTCTCCAGTACTCAGCCTCGGCAGGGTATCTGTCACAGCTGGTTGCACTTCAAGATACCAGAAGCTAAGGATCATAATATCCTTTATTATTGCATTAAGGCACCTGTGTTTTTGAAACCTGTTCATAAACCCCTTTTTTCAAAAAAAAGGTTCTTTCCAAAACCCATGTTTTTTCTATTTGCCTCACTATTTACATTTCAGTTCAAGTGGAAAATTTTGTAATGAGTAATGTAAAAATAAAATTAATAAAAATCACCTAAAACCCTAATCCTAGTAATTCTCCAGCCAGAGAGTATTTGTTAGTATTTGTTAGCTGTTAGTATTTGAGAATCCAGACTCCCAAATCAGATATTTAAAAGATACTGAATTGCAATACTTACTTTCTACATTTTGGAGTATTTTTTTTTTCATTTGGCACCATATACTAAAGTCAGTATGTACAACTTGTGGTAGCTGAGTGGAGGTATTTATAGAATTGTCATTTTTGGTAAAAAATTGCATATCATTACATTACTTTAGTGCTCATGAAAACTTCTCAGCAGACAGCACTGAGTCAGGTGGGGACAGGTTTGCAAAAATGCTTAGGTACCTACAGAAACATACAGAGCATCAGTTAAGACTTTTCTTAATATTTAAATGAAGCTAGGCATTTGTGAAGATCCCACAAGATCTTAAGACTTTTTTTGGAAAATGTGTTCTAGAAATCCTTGTAATTTACAACCTGTTACTAGCAGCATTGAGAGCTTTGTCACATGCCACATTGGAGTACAGAATGATCCTTTCTAGGAGTGGGTATTGTTCAGCCTCCGCCCTGTTTCATCCTTGACAAATAATTTCTGCCCAGATTTGAGTATGATAATTTGGTTAATAAATAGGCCACAATGAACCACAGATGCCCATCTCATTTTCTTCATTTGATAAAGCAGTCATAACAATTGCATCTAAGTGTATCTGTGTGACAGTCAAAAATCAGACTCAGGACTGCATGCTAGATTTGACAGGGATTTAGAGGAACAGCCTAGCTTTGGCCTATATAGGGTGCTGGATACACCTTCTTATTCGTGTTTCAGGATTCCAGAGCTGCTGTCTTGGCTAAAAGATTTTCAGCGGAACCTACATGATCCCCCCACAGCCAATTACAGTCCTGAGCAAGGACAGATGGAAGTGTGTGTCACAACCGGCAGCCAGGAAGGCTTGTGTAAAGTAAGACTGAAAGATTCATATGTTAGAAGCATTTCATTTGGAGATGTTTATTCTTCCATCAGTTCATCTATATTCAGCATTAAGTGCCCTCTGTAACTATATGCAGGGTACTTTATTAAATGCATGTCTGACAGTGTTACCAATACAAGATAAGGGAAATGAAACAAAATTGGAGTAGTATCCTAGGCTGTCAGAGCTGCATACAAGTTAAGGTAACCAAAGAAATCTGTGTAGAAAATACACTATATGTTACCCAAGTAGTGCAATAGTGAGTGCATCAATGCTTTACCATAACTCTATTCTAAATATGTTTCTTCTTCTTTTTCTTCCTGATTTTTTGGTTTTTTTTTTACTTCCTGAAATAAGTACCCTTTCCAGTATGGTCTTACTGCTGTTTAGTTGATCCTTTCTGTAACTTATACAGTAGAAAGCATGCTTCAGAGCACTGTCTTTCCCTGTGAGGTTGATGTTCTCTAGTTGATAACCTATCTTAATGTGGCTCTAAAGCAGATTTTTCATCTGTTCATTGCCCTTGTTACAGGCAGGATAATTATATGGTTAGGGAATTACTAGTATCTAATAAAGATTTTTAATCCCTCTAAGAAGTCAGAAGTATGAAGCACATGTACAAAAATGGAACAATCTTTAAAATAGACTGTTTTCTTTTGCAGGTGTTTGAAATGCTCATTAATCCTGGAGACAACATCCTTTTGGATGCACCCACATACTCTGGGACACTAGCAGCTGTAAGTGTTCCTTAGCTATAAAACATTGTGAGTGTTACATTTGAACTAAACAGCGGTTTAGTGCCTGATCTGCAGTCTTATAAACACTGTCTATATTTGCCATAAAAACATATCTAAGACTCAAGATTTTAGTGTTCAACCAGTTAAGTTAATAAATATTAACTCATAGAAGGTTTTCTACTAAAAGTTCTATAAAAGCTATTCGAAATTCCTCTTCCAAATACTAGTTCATTCAAGGGCTAAGATCACATGTGGGATTGGAAAAAAAGCCATCAGGACCTAGTTTGGTTGAATTAAATTTATAACAAGTGGGTGTGTTAACATGTCAGCACATTTACCTGAAGTATTTCATAGTCAGGTTATAAAATAGCTGTAAATAATATAATATTGGAATAGACCTGAAACACCTGTATATGAATAGGAAGATATGAATTAGTGAGAACTACACAAAAGTAGCCAGTTTCCTTCTGAAAAGTAGCTTAATCAGTATAAAATTAAATGTCAGCTCAAAATGCCTAAGAGCTGCAAAGAGTTAGAATAAATACACCACAAATTCAGTTGTCTCCCCTTGGATCAAAATTAATTGTTATTGTTTGCTGTCCTAAATTTGAATATATAGTCTAATCAGCTGTACTCTGTTAGGAATGTATTTTGACAATGCAGCAGCTTGCCATTTTACTTAAAAATGCAGAGCACTACATTCTACAAATTGAAATTCCACAGAGGAGAGACAGCGAGCTTTTTCCTTGGAATTTTACGTGTATTTTTTCATACTGCTGTCAACATGTCATTGCAGTAGCATCATTTCATTCTCCTTTGTATTGCTGAATATATCTATTGAGAACAGATTTCTTTGCCCTTTGTCAGTGAAGAATAGCTTAAAGCTCTGGCACTTCCACCAAAGTAGAGTGTAAATTGTCAGTAGGAAACAAAAGGTGCTGTGACCTTAAACATCTGTGGTGAGAGCATGAGGAGTCCTGAGAGAACAGGTCAAGTTTACAAAATCCCTTTCTTCTAGGAAACCAAATCTGGTTTCCTAGAGAAGAGCAGCAATTGCACATAGGAGTTACCCATTTCTTCTCAGTTGGCTTAGTAGGCCAAATAAAGAGTAATGTGGTAAGTTTGACAAGTCTTACAGCAAATTCATGCAAACTTTTATTTGACTAATAATCAAATGGAGCTTGAGGTGGGTATAAAATCATAAAGAAAGACTTTGTATTGATGAAATTTTACAGTGCCAATGACAAAAGTAAGACCTTTGAATTGCACGATTATGACAGTTTTGTTCCTTCTATCAACAGCTGAGACCCTTGGGTTGTAATATAATTAATATTCCTAGTGACCAACATGGCATTATTCCAAAAGCTTTAAAAGAAATTCTGTCTGCGTGGAGCCCAGAAGATGTAAAAAATTGTAGCCATCACCTCCCCAAATTCCTGTACACTATTCCAAATGGATGCAACCCAACTGGCAACTCACTGACAACAGAGCGCAAGAAGGAGATTTACCAGGTATGCAGCTGGGGCCTTTGTGACCCTTGTAGATGGAAATAGATAAATGTCAGTGTTGTTTCAGTTGAGGGTACCCCATGTGTAGTATTTGGGCCGATTACTGGCCCAGTAGACATTCCTCCTAGAACTTGTTTCTAGCAGAATGTCTTTCCCTACAACTCTTCACAGACAGACTATGCATTAGATAAACTGTTTTTTGGTGGAAACCCACTGCTGGCTGGTAGCTTTGGCATGGGCTTCTAAGTGGATTTCCTGCAAGTTGCCTGCACGGTTTGAATGCCGCATGGAACAGAGCTTCACTTACACACATGGGTCCTTGTACTGCAGCTACCATGTTTACTCTTCTAGTTGTTTGATATCTAAATTGGGCACTTGAAGGCTTCTCATGATGGGGGCTTTTATATAATGAATGACCAATCAACAGAATCATAATATGGTCCTGGTTAAAAAAAAAAAAATAAAAAAAAAATAAAAATCAACCTGATTGAATTTACAGTGTCTTTACCTTTTTATTCATTTTGTTACTTTTTATTAATTTCTTTAGCTTGCAAGAAAATATGATTTTCTCATAATAGAAGATGATCCTTACTACTTTCTTCAATTTGAAAAGGTAATTTTTCTTCTATAATCCTTACTAGCACCTTATTTTCTGGAGAGAAACTAAGGTTTCAGGAGAGAACTAAGGTTTGAGCCCTGGACCTTCCTGCATGCTCCTTGTTCATGTCCAATCAAGGTAGCTGTTGGCCTCATAGTTTGTGTGCTCCTTTCAGTAATTTTCCCCTTTGTGGCATTTTATGTCCCGTTAATCAGCGGTTCAAATTCCTCAAGCCTCATACAGGATAGAATTTCATTCAGTAATCAGGAAATGATGAAGACTGAGTGTTCAGAGCAAAGCAAGTACATCACTAAAGCAACACTTGAAAATTGCATCCTCTTAATGTTCCTTTCTCCCCATCTCTTCTTTCATTCAGCAGAAGACTGCCTACTCCCCATCTACTATACCTCATTTTTATCCCTTTGCCTTTGGGAGAATCCAGGAGTTCTCCCAGGTACTGCAGGAAGGGGTACTGGATAGGCAGCTTCCCTTTTTCATGTAAATTTTCCCCAGATTTTTTACATGAATCTACAGTTGTGCAGTCTTTAAAACTACCTAACTTCAGAAATAAAGACCGGTCTTACAAAGCAGTAAAACATTGGTAGAAAGTAAAGCTCAGCATTTTCTCTTTTGAAATATGTTTTTATGGAAGAAAGCAATAAAACTGCTTCACTTACTCATTGAATAGCATTGTGTAGCTTTGTTAGAAAATGTAGGGGAGAAGGTGTAAAAGCAGAATTCTTGATAAGGAAAGGTGTGTTGAACTCAGATCTTCACAATTTGGTCATATCACCTGATTTCATTTTTTAATACAGCAAAGCAGAAAGTTGCAAGGCTCCATTTTAGAAATTGCAGTACCTCTTTATGCCCCAAAAACATCTTGGCAGAAAATCTCATTATTTCTCTCTCCTTCTTATGGCATTGTACCAAAACTTAAACTGAACACTTGTATGCTGAACAGTGGGCTAAGTAAGCATCAAAAAATAGCAAAGTTGATTTCTTGAAGACTTTCACAGAATATTGTAATCACATCTCAGACAGCTAGTCTAAATAATCACCTGTCAGCAAGTTACTGCAATGTTTTCCTTGGAGTACACATTTGAGAAATTAATTGTGTCTTCATAGTAAAGAAAATAATTCCATCATAATCCTTACCAGCACCTTGAATTTTGTTTTTTACTTTTATTCCAAGCCATGGGCTCCAACTTTCCTCTCAATGGATGTGGATGGCCGAGTTATCAGGACCGACTCTTTCTCTAAAATTCTCTCATCTGGGTAAGGCCAGCTGCAGCCTACTTTGCATTGCCTATTCAGTTGAGACACAAGACTTCATATGAAGTGATGAGACATGTCATAGTTTTCTCATCTAGTAACTATCCACTTCTGGAATGAACTTCTGAATCAACAGCTTTTCACAGTCATGACTTTTCATATAATCTCTTGGCAGTCTTTTAACTCCAGATTCTGTTTCTGTTCTGATGCTGATAGTTAAGCCTCTATGCCCAGGCAGCCCATCCTTGCGGGCACCATCTAGGCAGAAAGACAGATGCTGGATTCCAGCTCTGTTCCTGCAACTCTTAGGAGCTTTTCTCTCTTCCTTTTCCATTTCCCTATCTATCTATCTATCTATCTATCTATCTATCTATCTATCTGTCTATCTCTTACCATTCCTGCAAACTCCCTGAACTTGCAATACAGAAAAGAAACAATCATTCTTCATAAACTGTTCATAGGGTTACACTGTTAATCTAGCCTTCCAGTTCTTTCAGATTGTTTCCACATGCCTGAAAAAAAAATAGGTTGGCTGTTTTCCATTTCACACAAGTCAACATATTTGATTTTTAACTTGCTTTTTTCTATTATCCTAATAGATATAAAATTTAATGTGAATTCTGCACTGGCAGCTGGTGGATTATAACCCACCCTAGAGGAAGTGAGGAAACAGTATAATGCTAAGTGTGATTGCATTTTCAGAAGTGACACTGCAAAATGGCACGGCATAATATCTTTGCCAAAGACACATATGAGTTTAATGGTTCTGTTTTTCTTCAAATAAAAACTTCTGCCAATCTGTAAAGACAGGTAATAAGAATTGAAGTATAAATAATGACCTAGTTCATCAAATCCAAATTCTGTTCCTTCCCCAGGACTGAAAGGGAGTGATGGAGTAAAGCCATCTACCAGTTCTTATCTGTTTGTCATAAAGCCTGAGCATTCATGATTTTTCATTATGGGAAAACCTATCTTTTCTTCCCTTTGATTCATGTAATCTTTATGGTTGCACAGGACAGTTTACAAACAGATTTTGTCCTGAAGCTTCATAACTAGGAAGCTAGTATAAGCAGTAAAATCTCTTAAATATTTTTATGTCATGACTTTGATACTCAGCTTCTAAATTGTCTAATGTTAGGGAAGTATTAAGATATAGATAAATTTGAATGCATAAGAGATCCTTACACTGTCAATAAAAAGGTTGCATGTTTTCCCACATATGTATCAGACAAAGCATTAGCACATTGCCTGTCTGTACTAACTTTTTGTTTGCTTTCTAGTTTAAGAATAGGTTTTCTGACGGGTCCCAAGCCTCTCATTGACAGAGTTGTTCTACACATTCAAGTGTCAACAATGCACACCAGCACTTTCACACAGGCAAGTACCAAACCCTAAATGAATTATATTTAGAGAAGAAAACCTATTCCAAGTTACAAGAAAACACAAGCAAACAGCTTTGTACTTTCACAGTTGCTCTGCACTTCTGCAGTTTTGTCTATGCACAATCATTGTCAATTCTGCCAGAGGAAGAGAGACCACCATAGAACTCAGAACCAGAGCTAGAGGGTTGTCTCAGTGCATGGATAGTACAGCTGATATCCCTTAACCCTCAGATTCCAAGAATCAAGTTTTCAAATACTTGATCTCAACCTGGTAGGTCCATTTGAAAAACCTCAATGTAAAGCATAACATAGAAGAAACACTCATTTTTTCATTCTTCTTTTCAATTAAAACAATATTGGCAGCCCACAAAGCAAGCTGCCAACTAAAGCCCCTTTATTGTTAGTAATAAGGAAAGGAGACATTGAACTAAGTATGGCTTCCATCTTCCAGCTCCATTAGTTCGTCACAGAGGCACTATTAAAGCGGAGAGGCCAATGTGGACAGGAAGGTAAAGCAATATACATTGCCTTCCTCTTTTTCCCCAGTTATCATATTTAGCTCTTCATCCATTTTTCCCCTCCCCCCACCCCAACTTCCAAATACTGCCGTGATCCTTGGAGACACCCGTAACATGGACTATAATGACCTATTGCCCTTGGCATCTCTGTTTATAATGGGCTACAAGAGACACTGCATGTAATTTCATGTCTGGGGAATGTTCAATAATGCATCTGGCTATGGATCTTTTGATGATTGTGGAACAGTCCTGCTTAAAACATGGTATTGATGTGTTTTATTTCTTTAGATTATGATATCACAGCTGCTTCAGCAGTGGGGACAAAAGGGTTTCTTGGAGCATATAGACAGGTAGGGTTTTGTCATATGCTGAAATCCCATTGTCTGTCATTCTGCTACTTGTTACCTATACCAAACATTCTTCATAGCAAACAAGCCAGAGGAGGTGCATCATTATTAAGCCAAATGGATAAGGCAGGTCACCAAGGCTATTGGGTTCACACAAGAGCCCTAAAGAGACTCATTGTGCAGTTGAAGACATGCAGGTCAGGCCATGTCACCTACCACTACAGGCAGACAGTCATCCTGTCCACTGGCACAGACATTATGCAGCTCCTTTCTGATGGGAACTTGAGAGGATCCTGCAAGCTTCAAGCCAGTGAATAAAGTTTTGATCCCTGCTTAAGTGTTAGGGTCTATAGCAAAAGCTAAGATCACTGAGCACAGAATCTATTGAGAAAGAGTCAGCATAGGCTTTATAAAGGGAGTTCTTGCCTCACCAAGTTTGCAGGAATTCACACTCTTGACATCCTTGATCTCATGATTATGGATACTGATGGAAAAAACTCTAGAGAACAGTGAAGTTCATCTGCACACACTAAACATTGCCTTGTTCACCGCTATTGGAGAGAGAGCACTGGGCTACCATCTAACTCAGCAAGGCATTTCTTGCATACTGGCTGACACACATTTGGTTTTCCTTTATAATGCAGGATGAGCATAGTTTCTTTTGACTCAATGCCTGCTTTCATATGCTGTCCTTGAATGTCACTGGAGCCCCAAGCTTCCCACTTCAGTGGGGGTGTGCTACACTGTGCAAAGGCCTCTAAATAGAAACATGAGCAAAGCAAGCAAAAAGTATCTCACTGTAGCAGCTACTTCTGTCCACTGATCATACTGTAAACAGTAATATTTGAGAAAAAACCCAAACAAGCCAGAGACACCAGCCTTAGCTTTGCCTTGTTTTAAGGCTTAGGAACATAAAGATAAGTCTCACAGAGAAACTTGGACCGCACATTAGCTCAACTTTCAGTGGTTCCAAAAAAATGAATCCTAAATGCTCTTTTCCACTTACCTCTTGTAGGTCAAAAGGCAGCCTTGCTCAAGCTCTAAGGCTGTTCTTCCTCTTGAACTAATGAAAATAGGGTTGCAGGAGGGCAGCTGCAATGCTTTATAACTTTATTGATGTGGCCCCACAGCTGATTGGAATCTCTCCCAGTTGATTTCTTTGTACAAGGGTGAGGTGTTAGCTCAGGCTTTTGAGTAGAAGATGGTTTGTTCTTTAGAGTAGCCGCATTTTTGGGGAGGTCTTGTCTTACTAATGCTTATAATTTCAACATGTAATTAAAATGGTAATAGGTAAAAACCTTGTAACAGAATTTGCAATTTTGGTAAAAACTGCACAAAGGAGATTTACCATATCCTACAGAATGTAGCAATAGGTATAGATGAATCCCAAAACTGTGTCAGTCTCTGGAGGAGTTGGTGTTTGTGTATCAGGTGTAATAAAATACATCTAGAAATCAAAGCTGTTGGTTTAGAGAATATTTTTTTAAATACAAATGTAAAATTATGTAAATTATGCAAATTACTAAGGATGTTTTCTTAAGACATGGGAACTCATTTGCATCCAAATTATGAACTCGGTATCAGGCATTTCTCTTGTGTCTTCCATTGCACAGCTGTGTCATTTTATGCCAACAAAAGCCACGACGCATGACTTGTCCAGGGTGAAATTTGGGTTAGGGTCATTGCTCCCAGTAAGAGATTAAACTATTTGAAAGTTTGTTTAAAAGTATGAAGAAGACAAGTTCAAAAGTTTAGAAAAGGGGAAGCTGTCAGGTAGTTACAACAGGTTTATCATATGACTTCCTTTTTACCTTGTCAAATGCCATTTCCATGTGTACCTGTTACACAGATTCAACCCAAATGCACAAATATCAAGTCTGTGCTTTTGCGTATGTTTAAGTCCTTAATTTTCTTCAGTAGGGGTGCTTTACTGTTAACAGGACTTGTATCTAGTGCTATAATAGACAGAATGGATGTAATATATTAAAGGTTTCTATGATATATGTAAAGCTGAAGAAGCAGCCACACAGGGACTTCCTCTGTCTGATTGATCAGTGTTTTGTTGGAGATGCACTGAAGCATTAAAGACTTCTCTGATAAATACACAAAGTTTTATACACATATTAGACTGTGTTGTGCCCTCCTAGGATATGCTTATATTTCTGTTAAATGTGCACTTGGGTTGTTCAAGTAGAAAACCTTTGTTTCTGCCTTCAGAAACAAATGGACTCTGAAATGCTATGAGTTCATGACTTTAGATTGATAATTTGCTTTCAGAGTGGTGGAGTTCTACAGGATCCAGCGGGATGCAATGCTCACTGCTGCCGACAAGTGGTTAAAAGGTCAGAGTGCAACACAGATAATCAATTTTTTTTCTAGCTATTTATCATCTTTGTGCTCAAGAAAAATCACTTAAGTTCATCTTTTGACTGAAGTGACAGATAAGCACTATGAACAAATCAATCACATTAAATATTAAGCTTAGGACAAATTATTATTATTAGTTTTAATGCTTTTTTGGTAGGAGAGGGAGACAGGTGGTGATGAAAAAAAGCTCAGCACATTACTATTTAAAGCAATTTTACAAAGAGCATGTACTTCACTTCATTATGTTCTTATGCTTTTGTTGTTTAAAATCTGTGTCTTTAAAAAAATCTCTGAAAGAGTGACCTTAACCTTAAAGAAGATACAAAAAATCACTATAGCAATAGTGATAATAATGTTTGTATCAGCAAATCAAAAACATGACTGAATCTATGATATACCCATTAAAAGTGGGGCATAAGATTCTTCCTTGACTCCATTTTCTCTCTCTCTCCTTCTCTAGACTTGGCAGAATGGTACCCTCCTGCTGCTGGCATGTTCTTATGGATCAAAATTAAGGGCATTTCTGATACACAGCAGCTGATAATGGAAAAGGCTTTGAAGAAAGAAGTATGACATATGATTTAATGACTTACGATCTTAAAATGAAAAAAGGGAGGGATAAAATATCTGTGTCTATTACACATGCACACATGAAAAAGAGGAGCTTGCTGTGCACCGTCATTAAATCTGCAAGTCAGGCACTGTAGCATAGTTGCTCATTAATGAAATATTTTCATTACTCTATTCTGATGCTGACATTTAATCAGTTTACTTAAATTTAAACCAATATAACATATGTACAATATGTCACATATATGACATATATACAATATTAATGTGTACCTATATGTGTGATGGCTGTTCACCAAATTTCTTTAATGAGAGAAATTAACTTCGGTTTTATTTTTCAATTTATAAGACCCAGCACTGTGTACTGAGTAAGCTACACCCTAGGTGCCTCTAAGTATTGTGATGATATAAGCCAGACCTGGTAATCAAAACCTAAGACCCTCTGGTTTTATTATGAACAGTCTAATTACAAGTTGCATATTTTTGTCTCCTCATTTTGAAGAAAAGAATATATTACACCATGTTCAGATACAAGTGTGTAAGCACTAAGCTTTCTCAGATTTAATTTAACATAGTGTAAAAGTGGTAATAACTGTGTGGTTAATCAATTTTTTGTAGGTATTACTGGTTCCTGGAGGAGCATTCAATATTGATAGTTCAGAGCCTAGTTCTTATGTCAGAGCCTCCTTCTCTTTGTCTTCTCCTGCCCAGATGGATCTGGTGAGATTTAGATTTTTTTACATTCTTATCAAGACAGTTTCCCACATAGTAATGCTCCCTTGTTTTTACATAATTCTCCTTATATTTTTTCTTGAATGTCAGTGTAGTGTTTTTAGTCTGTAGGTGATTAAGCAGTACTTTTGCATCAGTATTAGCTATTCCTTAAGCAAGATACTCCTCTAAGTGACCTGAAAGGTACCAAACTTTCAGGACCACTTAGAATTTTTCTGTGTATCTCATGCATATGCAGTGTCTCACACTTAAGCCTCCCAGACATTATTTGTAAATGCTTTACTGAAGTCAGAGTAAGTCCTGCTATTTGCTTAAGCGTTAGCAAGCATCATGTATCTTTTAGACTTTCCAGTCCCAAGATTCTGAGATTGAATTACCTGTGTTCTTTTGTGTGTTGGCAGTTCTTTTTAAGAAAGAATATTTTTTTCTTTCATACAATTTACATACATATTTTATTTTATTTCTCAGGAACTAATCTTTTATGTGTTTTAAGAGCATTTTTGATTATACTTGGCTGTGTCTATAAAATGAATGGGAGGAAAGATAGGAGACATTTATTTGTGCTGATTTGATGGTGATTTGATTTGGGTGCTTGAAACAGTTCAGTATTTCTAGTTGTACTTTCATGCAGTTATGAAGGTTTGTAACAGATAAGTGCTTCTATTGCCTTTTTATTTCTTCTTCTGTATTTCTTCTATTTCTTCCTTTTTCTTTGTAAAAGTAATTCATAACCATACTATTGACAGTCAAGCTGTGTTTTTAAATGTTTCCCCACTCAACTGTTCTTCCTTTTCTTTCACTTTTGGAGTCTCTAGGCTGTTATATAAGTTAAAAGAGGTACTCTACCAGGGATCATTAATTGTGTTAAAAGTTACATCTGAACTCCAAATAACCTTTGAACATCAATATATGCATTTTTCTGTTTCAGTAATCCCTGCCTTTTATTTTCTATCAGAGAATCAGAAGCTTTTTCCAGTCAAAGCCTAGACATGATTTTATAAAAGGAAAAGAGAGGATATCAGCAGTACTTTGCATTATAAAATATTGATTGTATATGGTTAGGGCAGTTTTAGTAGCTTTACTGGTTCGATGTGTTGCCTGTTTATGTAATGCTGAAATATAAATGTGAACTGTATTTGTCATTGCAGGCCTTCAAGAGACTGGCTGACCTTATAAAAGAATCTTTGTGAAAAAGCTAAATAGAGCTCTTGCAGTAACAAAAATCATCTCCAGAAAATATTTATTAACATTTGGATTTCATCAGAACACATTATAAGCAAAAACAATACAGTGGCTGTTTTCTTAGATCACTTCAGCTAAAAAAAGACAAAAACTGAAAGTGAGTGAAAAACAATTTGCCTAATTTTTTTTTGACAGGACATTGCATTACTAAATTTATCCAATTCAGAAATATTTAAAACACTCAAAACCAAAATATTCTATTTCCTGTAAAATCCAAGGTTTTGTTAGATTTTAATTGATTTTTGTTCTGACTTTTGTTTTCCATTGTAGGTGGGAAACAGAAATCATTTACTTAGGAAGTTGTATTTGAGGTGGTCTTAGCCACTATTACTTAATCTCAACTGATACATTCCTCCAAAATCTTATGCTGGAATTGTCTCATGTGTCACTTTTACTGTGTGACATCTGATTTTAACAATTTGAGGATCAGTATTTAATTCTACTGAAGTTTTGTCAGATAAAGCTGATATAAGTATGTTAAAAAAATTGAAACTGGTCCACCAAAACTTGGCTATGATTACAAATAAACTGAGGTCCCTTGCAATTGGCATGGGCTTTGCAGCTCGTTCTCTAATTTGTAAAGAGTATTCTGATTGCTAGCTTTTACTTCAGTCTGGGAATAATTACTCTGTACCTGTGTTAGAAAATCTCTGGTTTGCCAAGGCATGTGGATGTGCTAATGGAGCTGCTCTTGGTTAATCCATCAGATGTGGTCTTACATGGAGAGTGTAAGTAAGTGAATAGGAGAGATGCTGGAATGGACACTACGCTGACACTGCCAGATGTACAATGCAGGCAAAATGAAAAAATAAAGAAATGTTGCAGTCTTTTATCCCGTGGTCATTATCATCCCAAGCAACTGATTCTTGGCAACAGGTACAAAACCTTCAGAAAGTTTCAACTGAACTGATTCTCCAAAGCTTTCCATTGGATTAGTGACTTAAGTTTTATCTGCTGTTTGGATAAAAGCACTGTGGGTTTCCACCAATATCAGATGGCTGTTACTTTATGTGCAAGTGTTCAGAATTTCAAAGTAAAGTATTGTTCAAGGATCTAGTTAGTCATTCAGCACCCCAGGTAACCCAAGCAAATAGTGGTCAGGCACAACCTTGCTTCTTTGGAAGTTTCACAAGAGACATGGTTTGGGTCGTAACAATAATTTTCATTCCCTCTTTTCCCCCTAGTTACAAATAGCATGTGTCATGACAAGCTAGCACAGATGGATGCCTTTCCCAGCATCCTGCTATTGGCAGGATCATTCCAGTGCCTCCAGCCCAGCATCACTTTTCATGTCTATCTCAAGCCTTTTAATTTAGTCATACATCCAGCCATCTTGAGCAGCATATCTAAGATCAATCCTTTGCTGAATTCCCAGATTACCTCTGCTTTTAGGTAAATCCACTGGAGAGGAACTGGACAGGCGGGCAAGGTGGTGCAATGGATGGGGCTGGCTCCTCCACAGTCAGGCTGGGTTTGGGCAGCCAGAACTTATGGAGTGACAAAGTGTAGTGAGAGCCTGCAGTCCCAAATCTTCTCTCAGGGTGCCAGCACTGTCTTTGAAGACAAACTTGTCCCATTTTACGCTATTTGATGGTGCTAATGGGGTATCCAAATTAGCAATGCCTCCTGTGCAGTGCTGTTTAACAGGAAGTTTTCACATTTCAATTCACTTTCATAAGCATGTGTAGAAATTATGAAAACTCTGAGGTTTCTATCAGGCAATTTTTATCTTGGGCTCAATTTAGAAAATGATTTTATACAACAACAAATTGATGTGTCTGTTGCATTAAAATAATATTTGTATAGAGGAATAAATGTAAACATCATTTAAGACTTATTTTAATTCTCAGGTAAATGCTATTGTCATTGTCAAATACTTTTGTCATATTGTTATTCAGCCAAACCTGAATTAGAAAAGCAATCAAAATATCATTATTAAGTAAGTCTTCTGTTGGTGATGTGTTGAATAAAACACCTCTTAATTTTCAGAGATCTAAATGTTAATTTAGTTGAATGTAAGCAAAATGCAATTCCATTTGTGCCACATTACCTGGTTTTGTTATCAGCTAATTTAGAGAGAGTTTGTTCTTTTCCCCGACTTTGGTGAAGCATCTATAATTAAATTAATATCCTGAACAATGCAAATCGAACAATGACAGTGAAATCCTATATGCACATGCTGTTTCCCTGTGCCTCTTAATGCACATTTTCAGGTCTCCTGGGAGAGCACATTCACTGTTATTAAATGTTCATGGAGGAAGCCACTTGAGACAAAAGGAAAAAGGTGGGTAACATGTTCACATAGGAGGAAATTACATGGCAAATGAAAGTTTTGGTTTTCCCTTTCCTTGTAATTCATCCATGAGCAAATAACCTCTCTCTGGGTTTAAGCCATCTGATGCAAGTGACACAATCTGCCACTGGGGAAGAGAGGACACACGGGAAGGGCAGGGCTCAGTGTGATGAGTGCAGCCTCTGGTGCTGCCCTGCTGGGGGCGGGTGAGGAGGAGGTTGCTGCAGTGCTGGAGAGAGCTGCCTGCACGGGCCGCTCGATGCAGCCTGGGTCTTACTTCTCAGTGGGCATTTAGCCGCTGGTTCCCTTGTACTTGCACTCTGGTTCCGCTGCATTTTCGTTCTTTTGTCAGGTGAAAACCACCTAGAAATTCTGGGCAAACTGTGGTCACTTACAAATTCTATTTGTATTTTTAAAAAATCTACTTGTATTTCATTGCTACTTGTATTTTAAAACCTTGTGACCTACATATCCACAGTTCTTTTGGCCCTGCCTTTGCAATCTGGATTGTGACCCACTGAGGAAAAATACATAAAAGAACTCCATTGAGCTGTGCTGTACATGTCCTAATCTGCCTTCTTTATTATTTAATAACAGGTTTTGAGCAGCCCACTCTCGACAGTCTTAGATGGGAATAGAATAATTGCAGTGTTTGAACTGTAATCATTCTGAATTAAATATGCAAAGAAACATACATTTTCATTTTTCTAATATTGCTCCCAGGAATAGCATGCTGTACCTGACTTGTCTCCTAATGATTATGGAATCTATTGTGTAACCCTGCAAAGCGCAGAAGTCACAATGGGAGAAGAATAAGGGTCTTGCTGATTATTTTTGAGACTTAATATCCCAGAAACATGTTAACAAATCTGACTAGAGCTAGAAGATTCCCCATAGCTGTACAAAATTCGAAGAATACCTTCAGAATTATATTTTCTTTTTATTTTCAAATTATATCAGATCTGGATTGACATAACAAGTGGATATGCTGTGATGTGGTCTGGAAAAATTTACATGAAAGTATTTCTGTTCCTTGATGTAAACAGAACTTTGACCTTTTTCTACATTTAGCTAATAATGAACTTAAGATACATTTTTTCACTGTCATACAATAAATCAAGCACTAACAGAGGTAGATAAAGTTCTTCTGACAATAACAAATTATTTTATTGCCTTATATGGAATATATAATTTAATACACTTTTTCATTTAAAGCAGCCAGCATCACTATAGGCGACCAGCGCTAACTTTGGGGAGATGTAACTCAGAAGCGTAACTATCTGGAATATAATACCACCTATATCTTCAAGTAGCAGCCAGATGAATAAATGGGTTATTTCTTTCTCCCTCCTCATTGGCATAACATTTCTCATTTGTATCTTTTTATTTAGTTATTCTTACTTATTACCCTAGCAATTCTGTGATAAGTCATAGATGTTAAATTAGTTCCCACATAATAGATGTGCAGAGAGGACTTTTAGAAAGCAACATTCATGGATGGTTCAAATTCTGTGGGTATCAGTCACATTTGCAAGTGGTGTTTACTATGAACAAGAATCCCAGGGACTCATGAGTTTCAAAGACAGAGGAAATCATCAGCAGCTTTATAAGAAAGGCCATGCATTTTCATTACCTCTCAGAAGGATATCCTATCTTGGTTTCAAGACCTGAAATGATGGAAGACCCACCAGAATAATCTGTTGGATTAAAGAGCCCTTGATTATGTGGCATTCTCTCCAGTCATGTCACTTGTATTAATTCAGCTATTTCCCTAAAGTCAAAAGTAAGGGATAAAAAGGATATATTTCAAAGTCTGGAGCTACACTCCTAATTAATGAGTTTTCAAAAGATTTTCCATAAGTCTTCTCAAAATCTGTCCTAATCAGGGTAAAGATATTTCCATTTAAGACAGGAAGGTTTTGTAAAGTAGGTAAAACAGTGGATAGGAAAGATGCCAATGGAAATAGTTACTGTATTGGCAAATCACTCTTTGCTGTCTCATGTCAAAAATAAGGAAATCACATTTCAGCCTTTTATGATTATCATAATATCATAAACAACATAGGCACCTGATGTCAGGAGCATTTTATTTAAAAAGGCCATTGGATCTGCCTTGTTTTGGATCCTGGCAATTCTGGTCTTGGGCCACTTCATGGAAGTGGCATTCAGGAAACTAACTTGGAGTTCCTTATCTGTAGTACCAACGCCATGAAGGTGGGATGGGGTAAAAAGTTCATACAATCCCCTGTTTCTAAAAGTAAACCTGTTTTTCAGAGTGGGTAAAGTATTTAGGGAGGTGAAGTCCTATGGATTTTTTTTTTTACATTAGACTCCTGAATGTACAAGTTAGTTTTTAAAATGGAACTAAAATTCCTAAGACCATTACATGGTTTTGATAAATCCCATATAAAAAGTTTCATGATTCAAAACTGTGAGGGCAAGAGGAAATCTTTGCCACATTCTTATCAGCTTCCTGAATGAAATGTTGCAATGCCATGACTGCACATACACCCACACGTTGCCTCTGAGGTCTAATAACAGTGGAAAAAGATATTTAGAAACTGTTTAATAGTGCACTCTGACCTTTCTTTCACTGTTTAAAATAAAATATCGATGATACTCAGGACAACTGAAGTAAGAAGGATAACACTGGAGCTAAGTCCAATAGCAGAGCAGGAAAGGAGAATAGGGCAAAGCATGTAACAAAAGTCTAGTGACCACAGACAAGTAGAAATCTTCCCCAGAGCCACACACAGATTGTTCAGAGAGACTTGCTCTGTTAGGGATGGTTTTAATACTCATTCACAGTTCTAACCAGACCTTCTAATTGTGAAATGGCTTTCTTTCTCAAGGAACAAAAATATTTTACTTCTCTAAAATTTGTATAAAATTGTATATTAAGGACCATTAACACCAGGCTAAAACAGTCATATATCATTATGTAACTACTGGCACTTTGAAGAATCTCACAGAAAATATGGCTTACTCTGTTTTGTTCCCCAGGCTGTAATAGAATTCTTGTAATAGTTTTGCTAACATCTTTGCCTCCAAACCAGGCATTCAATAGCTGTCACAGCTTGCTTCCAGTAACAACTTCACAGACCACAGAAGATAAAATATGCTGTGATGAATAAACTACACAAATGTTTTGCCCCTGCCAAAAACTGAAACTCAACAAAGCCTTGCTCTTGCTCTCATGCAGCACTTTTCATTCAGAAAACCAGAATCATAACTGAGATATGCACCCAGCATCACAGAATTCATAAGTATACAGGGATATGAAACAATTTCCCTAAAGGATATGTAAAATGGACCAGCTTGGAAAGAGGTTGAGGTTATGCGAGACAGATTCACAAAACGAGCAACAGCACAGGCAAAATTCTTAGGGAGTAGTTGTGCACTGTTCTCATAGCAGACAAAGTAGTGGGGATTTAACAAATGGGTGCTTATTGAACAGGAAGACTGTTACATGCACCTTAACATTACAAATGATTTTGTGCAGGCCAAATATACAAATTGATCTGGAAAAGGGATTAAACACAATGATTTGGAACAGGACCATGAAATACTTTTAAACACAATGATCTGTGTGGTACATACCAGGATTTCCTAAACCAATGGTTGCCTGAATGGGGAAGGATATCAAAGGATCACTAAATAGTTCCCCATTTTTCATGCTCTTGCTTTGGCCATTGACAGAGACATTATACTGGGCAAAAGAAAATTGGTCTGAACTAATATGAAAATGTAGGTGTTTATGTTAGCTTGTCTCTCTGAATTTAGCAAGGACTGTTTAGCTAAGACATATTATTGTGTAGGAAGTGAGTGACAGTGAGAATTAAAATCTAGGCCCAAGCTATAGAGCAATCCACAACTAATGCATGGGCACTGGGTCAGTTTACTGCTAAGTTCAAGCTTTTCTTAAGGTCACATCTTTTTTCCAGTCTTGTGCTCAGCTCAAGGCCATGGCTACGTTATCATGCAGTCTATATACAATATCTCATTTCCCCATTCTAACTGCAGTTGAATACAGATGTACTAAACAGCCACTTTGAAACAATATGCTGGTTATGTACCAAAGAGAAAAAAATCCTGATGGTGTCACCATGTTGGGCAAAAGATTGTAAAAGGGTTTTACCTGAACTCCTTCTTTCTGAATAACTTCAAATGAGTCCCTTTGGTCTCTGTATCCCCATGGGGATAATGATAGCTAACATCCTTTGTAAAGGACTTTGATATACAATGATGCTATTGATATTTCCACGTACTTACATCATCAAATGACATAGTAGAACCTGACAAAGAATGCAAATTCATGTGAGATTATCTTCTTCATAGCTGCAAAGAGGAAGATTATCCATTTCATCTTTTGTGATTCAGAGGTAAAAATGTTTTTCTGAATTTACTAGTATTTAGGGGAGGGGAAGAAGAGAGCAAAGATAAGAGTATACATCCTGTACCTAAACTAATAGCCCTTGTATCGCTTCCATGCTAGGAGGGTCATCTCTCCAGTCATTCTGAGGGTGGGGTGACTTTCTTTCTGGAGAAAGAGAGGTGCATCTGGATCAGGAGGCTTCATTGCTCTGTCACTCTAGCTGTACTGAAGGCAATTCCCCCATCTCTTCCCACCAAGGACAACCTCCTGACCCAGCCTCGCACACGGACCCAGCATCCTGTACTGCACAGGTCTGAAGGCAGAAACTCTGAGATGCAGTTGAGGTGTAAATAAGGCAGCTGGATACTGCATTCTTCCTAGCCTGCCACAGTGGTTCTCACATGCTTAAGCAGACTGACTTTGAAGTGGCATTTGCCTTAGCAGTGTTACTATGACAAAGTATCAGAGTTGTCACTGAATCACAGTGCCTGTCATTTGCAGATCCCTACATTTGCACTTCCTAAAAAACATCTCCCAGACTGGAGCTATTGCAAGAACTGGTCCTGTGTTTTCATTTCAATTCTATTTGAAGCATATGGCAGGAAGTGGGGGAAAACCATCAATATAGTACCCCTCATAACAGTAATTATGAGGGGTTATTAGTATTTACAAAGCTCTTTAAACTGGCTTATTACTAGGTGTGACTCTGTGAACTCATGTACAAAAATGTCAGTTTATGAAGGCCACAATGTTTTCATGTTCAAAATTTTCAACTGCAATCATTCATGTTGGTTGATACAATTAATCTTCTCTATAGTTGAGGTTTAAAATTGGGTCAGATGAATTGTATTAGTAAGGTTCCTTATTTCTTCTGTAGTCAGTGACTCACTTCAGTACAGAGGACTATATTTTAGTTACCAAAAGCTCTGTGAGAAGACTCTCATCTTTTAAAGTTCTTTTCATGACTTTACATTCTTCTTGTTTCATGTCATGCTGGATCTCCTGCTAGAGATGCGTGTTAGTGCCAGCCTAACGGAAGTTTTTAGAAATTCATGCTTTTTTTTTTTCTTCATTAATGACAGCAGATAATAGTAGGTTTGATGTTAATACAAGTCACTCATTTATAACTTTATTTGTTTCCTACATGCCTTAAGCACCAATATTTCTGTTAGGGGAAGGTGAGGGCCTGATACATCTGCAATTTTTCCTCCTGGATAAGCACTGCTTGAGAATAGTGATGGGGAAATAACTCCACAGTGCGCAGACAGCTGTGGTTCCCAGCACTCTGAAATATCCTTCTCATGGTACAACTGTATTCTAGTCACATTGTTAAGCTTATACACTCAACCAGTCATCTTTGTAACTAAGGGTACCTTTTTACAGCAGGCCTAAAGAGTTCAATTTCCTACTTAGCTGAGATTTATTAAAAATAAAATTGGGCCTTTTAATTATCCCAACATTCTGATTATTAGCACAGTTCTATGAATAGAGATCTCAGAGAGTATCTTGGCACTTTCACACAGATGAGTACCAATGTGCCCTTCCTTTCCACATATTCCAGCTTCAGTTTCTTGCAGGAGATTGAACAGAAGCAGGGTCACTAGAGTATCATTCACCACTCCAGTGAAGAAGCAGAATGATAATATATTTTAGCAAGTCTCCAGGTGATAATATTTAGTTAGAGCTTAGCTTGTAGAACTGCTGGCTTGCCTCTCAAAATGTAGATAAGATCACCAACTGAGAAAGTAGCATTCAAATTATTATGCAGTAATAATGATGTTCTTGCTTGGGTACCATTATTCCAACCTTTTCATACATGAAAAAGAGGCTTCCTGAAGCATGTAGGTAAGTGAGGGTTTTGTATTATTATATAGAGTTTTGATTTTCCATTGCCGAAACCAGCATAGGTACATAAAAATCCAAGTAACAATAAACATGGCATTCTGCTGCTGAATATGAACTGCCCTGGGTGAACAGGTGCATCTGATAATGTTTTTCAGGAGAAGATGATTTTATTTATATTGTATTCTAGGGCCCTATTTCTCCACTCAGTCTTATCAGCAAAATAAGGTTCTATTTTCTCCACCAGATAGTATCAAACCAGGTCTGGTTTGCTTTGGTTTGAGGTAGCAATAAGTCAATTGCTGAAACAGCTGTGACTTCAGGAAGGTGGTTTTAAAAGCACACGTGTATTAATTGCCTTCATTATTTACTGAACTTATGCACTGACCGACGTGAAGGACCACCTTATCTCAGGGGCTTTTCAAGTGAATTCATAAGCAGCTGCAACTCTTTTTTGTTCTTTGTCTGGTTTTTGATGCTAAGCTCTGGCAAGTATCATCTGTTAATATCTAACTGTATGGTTTTTTAACCAGCATGCATTTCAGGACCCAGGTTCAATATTTACAAAATAAGTGGTCCTTTATCAGCAGATATCTCTGTTTCCAGCCCAAGGATTACACTGCTTTGCTATCTAGTTTATACAGACAGGTGAAGCAGCCAGGAAAATGATTGAGATAAAAGTGAAGGTAATCATGGAAAGAGAAAACATCATTAAATGCTTTATGGGAAAGGTTCCAAAACATGGAGCAGAACACTAGCATCCACTGCAGTATTTCTATAGCAGAAATGGATAGGATGTTTCTTGCCAATTGATTTGTGAGCAATGTATCTGGTTTATTGAAAACAAAGGAGTAGTCATCCTGTTAACAAGAGAGGAATTATCCTATCGAAGAAGAAAAAGAACAGAACAGTGAGAGCACAGAGCATGCAGGCAATGGGAAGCTTTAGAGACCCCATCAGTGAGACATAGCCCATGTCATGAAGCCTGAAGTGAGGCCATGCAGGATCTGTTTCATTAGACTGTTGAACTGAAAAGATAAGCACTCTCTAGGCCATGAAACCAATGAATATGAATTTAAATCTCAGTTTTAATTCTCCAGAATATTTTCAGAAAATTTAGCAAATGTCTCCATGAACCTAAGGACTGGCCTTATAATAACAGAAAGAAATTTATTCCAGCTAGAAAGAAATACACAGGATGTCCAAAAAAATAAGCCAGATTTCTGCACCTCATAATTGTTGCAGAAATGAAAATTATCCCTTTTTGAAGTTTTTATGGAGAGCTATTGCCTTGCAGTTTTTGATAAAGCAAGATGGAGAGACCAATTCAGTGCACAGCGGGTTTATAACGCAATCTAGTTTCAGTTGCACCAAATAATAGGACCAAAATTTAAAATGTCATGAAAATTCATCATTTTTCCTCCTGTACCAGTCTAGATACAAACCACAGTGAAGACAACCTCTCAACAACGGGAGACAGTAGCTTGCACTGCTGAATGCACAACTTTCTCCAGCAAGGTCATGGACACACTGGAAAATTTTGCTTCTATAAATTTTATTGACTTTCAGTTTCTGATAACACTAAGTGAAAGCACACTGAACTCTGGCATTGTGCCACAAGAGACTATTTAATTCTGACAGCCAAACTCCGCAGTTTGCTGAGTCACAGAAAACTTGCAGTGATAAATCTGGGTAAATGAAAGGCACCTTTTGTCAATGACAACTTTGTAATGTAACTTTGACCAGACTTCAGTTTATTTTCTGTCCCTCCTACAGGGGAATATAATCAGAATATAACTCAGAGAAAAAAATACAGGTTCTGCATGTGAAGTTATTTGAAGACCCTCCAGTTTGCCTGGCTCATAACCATTCCTTTCTTTCCCTAGTGTGTGTGTGGTGAAAGGAATAGAACAGCTCCAGGTGTAAATACAATTTAATTCCACTGGTTCTTGTTGGTGGTCACAGGTCACACACTGTCTGTCAGTGTGCTTTGGTGGAATGAAGAAAATGCAGAATATAACCACTTTATAAATACATTTTCCTTTTTACTTGCATGACTTTGATTTCCTTATGACAGAGGGTGACCCAAATTGTATTCTTCAGTAGGAATAGGTAAGTACTTTCTTCTGGTTTTTAGTATTCCTGTCATGAACAATTTTTCTTTCAAGATGAGCAATGTATTTTCATCTGCCCCAGTTAGAACATGCAAATAGTAAAACATATTGAAAGAATCCTTTGCTTTAAATATATTTTGGCAGTTAGAGGCCATCCAGGCTGTCGTTCACCACTGGTCAAATCTGCGCCTACAAAACCCATTTATACTAATGAAGGAATGAAATGTATACAATCATATGTATCACAGGACCATTGAATGCTTTGGGTTGGAAGGGACCTTCAAGGTCATTTAGTTCCAGCTCCCCTGCCTTGGCAGGGACACTGTACACCAGACCAGGTTGCTCAGAGCTCCATCCAACCTGGCCTTGAACACTTCCAGGGATGGAGGAGCCACAGTTTCTCTGGGCAACCTGTTCCAGTGCCTCAGCACTCTCACAGTAAAGAATTTTTTCTTTTTTTTTTTCCTAAACCTACTCTCTTTCAGTTTGAAGCCTTTCCCCCATGTCCTATTACTCCATGCTGTGTAAAATGTCTCCATCCAGCTCTGTTGCAGGCTCCCTTTAGGTACTGGAAGGCTGCTCTGAGGTCTCCCTGGAGGCTTCTCTTCTCCAGGCCAAACAACACCAACACTATGAGCCTTTCTTCACAGGAGAGCTGCCCCAGCCCTCTGATCAGCTTCTTGGCTTAAAACTAAGTTTCTCTGCATCTCTGTTCCCACAAACATTAGCTCAGCATAGTGAAGTTCTTCAATGCTTCACCTGACCATCCACAAAGATACAAAGTCAAAAAGGTTGCCTCCTCACACTATCCCAGAAAATCCATCCAAGCTAATTTTGTGCCATCTGGGCAATTTTAAAAAGAATATTAAAAGCCTGAGGTGCTCTCTTTTCTCCCCATGAACATTGATGGTAAAGTGGTCGTGTTTAATTTGTTTCCAAAATCATCTCAGCTGGACAATCACAACTTCAAAATGTTTTCTTGTACTACCAACTTCCTGAATATGCTCAAGATTTCTGCACTATTCAAATGAGCAAAGAGCCTCAAGTCTTCAATAGTCCTGCTGAAAAATTGTTTTAAAGCTAGAAGCTCATGTGCTGGATAAAGCAACCCTCTAATTACATAGTTGAGATGAGTGGAGAAGCAGTGCTTCATTACACAGGTCTGAAAACATCTTCCTTCTCTCCCTGACACCGTGCTCCTGAGCAGTGTCTCTTTGTGAGGCTTCAAAGTACAGTGGTTGGTTCCGATTGTCCTTCTCCTTTACAACTCCTTGGGGAACCAAGCACCGTTCTTTCTCTCTTCACCTATGACTGACCACAGAATGGTGTCTTACTGATTGTACTTTAAAAAGCAAATCTGTAGATTTGTGTTTCTTTGGGGCTTGTCCTTGGCAAGCTGGCTTTATACTACTTAGCAAAGGCAAACATTAAACTGGCATCACCTCTCAGTGTTACACTCCATGTGCATGACAACTCCTTCTAACCTTCTTCCTTAATTTTTACATGTAATGATTAATGATAAAGAAAATTAAGGCAGGGCTACTTCACATAATGTGCAATGTGCATATGATGAGATAGGAGAAAACAATTTAACCCCCAAAGATCCACTCATCACAACTTCAGTGACTCATCAACTTCCCAAAAACATGATGAAATCTAGCTAACAGATTCTAACGAAGAAAAATTACAACCTAGTATAAACTGCTGCAAATTATACATATCAGTTTTGATTCATTTTCTTTCTATCTAAACACAACACCAGAGCAAAAGTAGGGAAAAGTACCTGTTTTCAGGTGAGAAAGTGAACTAACCCATGCCACAGCCCGTAAGCCAAGACGGATGCAACATGTTGGTGACCCAGAAAAAGTATTTTATACTAAGATCCTCTTTACAAAAAATTGTGCATTTTTGTGAAAGTTTAAGTATTTTTATTCTGTAGTTTGGAACATTGAGACACAAACATAATGAATTGTCCAAAGTTCCTGAGGAAGCCTGCAGTAAAGATGAAAACCTAGACCTTTTGACTTCCAGTTCTCTGATTCAGCCATGAGACCTTCCTTTGCCATGTAATCAGGGTGGTGCCTTACAGACTCAGGCCTACCATAACTTACACTTATAGAACATGTGTAATGTACAAGAGAATTTTACATTGCCTTTTATTTTACTTATTTTATTTAGATGACACTGTGAGAAACAGCTGTTGCCCAGATGTGTGCAGCTCCATCACCAGATACAAGCAGGCTGGACAGTTTCTCCGGTGCCCAGGTAATAGTTAGCTACACTTTTTTGCTTCCCCGCAAAGCCAGGCATTCAATTAACTCATCAGTTACTGCTAGTCAGCCACCAACTTTGTTCTTTTTTTAAAGCTTTCATGAAAAAAAATCAAAGGACTTGTGAAAAATGTAGCCAGAAGAAGCCCCATCTAGGGCAGCACTTAAAATTGATTTCCAATAAAATTATGGCTGGGCACGACAAGGAGGATAGTAAGGGATTATGTCCTTGTGACTGACTCATGTGTTTTGCTGCTCTTTGAAATCAAGAGCATTGATTTTTTTATACTTTTACTTGCATTTGCTTCCAGCACCCTGGGATTCCCCAGTGCCCAGAAGAATACAATGCTTGACACACAGGGAAATTGCTGAAAGGTCAGTGTGCTTAGCACACATTGGTAGCATCTGTGCTGCTGCTATATTTGCCAAGATCCAAGCAAATTCAAATAAAAAAATTATATTTGAAGAGCACTTTATCTGAAATTTTTCAACCTCCTAAAAAATACCCATCATTGCTAACTTTTATTTATACATCTGTGCAGACAGTCCACATGAGTTAAAACAGGCTAGCATCTGAGTTTTTCCACACTTTATTTAGCAAATTCACTCTAAGTAGAAGCCTAGATTTTCCCCTAAATTAGTGACACCATCCAGATCCACATGTATGAACATCACAGGAGCACAAACTGGCACTGACACCCAACACAGTCTGGCCAGCTCTGTGTAACCATCTTGTCGGCAACATTTACTGGCACTAGCAGTGGCAAATCCCAGCTTGTACCCCAACACGAAGATTGATCTTTTCCCCAGCCTTGCAGTTAAGCCCCAGTGCAAAATGTGGCTCAGAAACCAAATGTGGCATAATTTCTTAAATTAATCTGAAACAAGTCATCACTTTAGCATTGACTGAACATATATCTTAATCTAACCTCCACCCTTTCACAGTGGGATATCCTAGCCTGCCACTGACCTGCCAGTTGAAACACAGAAGAGCAGCTCTGTTTCCCTTGCAGACACTCTCCTTTGCCCTGGAGCTTTGTGAATTCAAGCCTTAACTTGAGCTCCAGCCTTTGCACACCACTTCTTTTCCCCAGACAGGGTTTTGCCCCATTTCTCTTCCAGGCCAGATAGAAATTAGAAGTAGGTTTATGGTGGAATTTGGAGTAGGTTTGCATAAATCATGGTTTTACTCAGTGTAGCTTCTCACCTTCATCCCAGCCACAGCTGTTCATGGCCTAAAAATTGCTTTAGGATCTGCATTTTGCCTGAACCCTGAAAATCTTCCCCAGTAACCTGCTATGAACTCAAGCTTTGCCTTTTTCTGTCTAGAGGTCAAACCCTACTTTACCCACCATGTTACTCAGTGATCCAACCTCCCTTTTCAGAGCTTATTTCCCAATGACATTGGCTCACACCAACTCTCAGCTTAGTTTAACAGGCCTTGTTAATTATTATATAACTTTGTAAATTTACCCAAACAATGTCTAATTCCATGCAAAACATGTTTACTGCCAGAAGGCTCCATAACCTTAATTTGGAAGGAAATACACAGCCATGAGCACCAGCCTTTCATATCTGCCTATCTGGCAGAAAACGGTGTCTTTTAAGGCAGAAGCAGTGCCAAGAGAACTTCAAACCCGTTAAAATGCTCAGAGCTTGACAAGAATCAGAGATTTTATTTGAATTTCTATGAAAATTAACTTATTTTTCTTGCAGTAGGGATACAGTGATGTTTTAGAGATGACACAATGTCTGCTGTGCACATGTACTGTCTCATGTTACTCTGGATGCCACATTTCCACTTACATTATAGCATCAGAATGCATTATTGACTAACTTAAAAGTAATAATCAGAAAGGTTTTATGTGGCAAGAGTATTAAGATCTGATAACAAATTGCCCTTTTTTGTTTTATTTTCTTCCTACATCTAGCAAGACTAAATTATATCTAAGAGCAGTTGGTAATAGCCGAAAATGTACTCTGTTAGCAGCAACAGTGAGCCACATAATCAGGTGAGCAAAAGAGGTGATGCAGCCTCTCCCTGCCTTTGGAAATGAGAGTTTGCATACGTACACTTAGACACACATGGAGCCAAAATGAAAATGTTTAAATTAGCATAATCATCTCTGGATTTAAACTTACAGGTCAAAGTCGTGGTAACACCTCACCAGGCTACCAGAAATTAGCCTGAGTGACAGAGAAGCCCCTCTTTACCTGGAGGACAAGCCACTCCAGAAGCACAGAATGGAAGAGGCAGACAATAAGGATTCCACAAAGATGAACCCCCTGACAATTTTCACACCTTTCTGAAGATGAGAGTTAGGGAGATTTCAGCTGGGACCCCATCCTGAAAGGGACACCCTGCCATGCATCTTCAGTAAGTTCCTCACAGAAAAACGTGGGCTGGTCAGAGGCAGAGGGAGCCTCAGTCACCCAGACTGTCACAGATTGTAAGTGCTACCTGCAGTTTTACCAGAAGCTCTCAGAGCAGTGTGCAGGCAGGAGCCAGACGTAAACCCCTCGTCAGTCTGCAGTGCTCACAAAGCTGGCAACACATCTGCTGCAGGAATGTCACAGAGATTTGAAGGCAAATCACCCTCAGCTCTGCCAAGGGTTGTCCTGCTGTTTCTCTTGCTTAGTGATGAAGTAAAACATTGCAAACAGCAGGAGCCTCACAGAGAGAGCAGCAACTGAAGGAACCGAACTGAGTCACCCAAGTGATGGGAAGTGACTGCACTCTGCTACATTCACCTCTCCCTAGGTAAGTCATGGCTTTCAGATGAAGCATAAAACATAAGCTAATTAGACTTTCTTTCTTTTCTTTTCCAAATCCAGATTACAGTTTTTGGCAGAGAAAATCATCAGTAACTCCAAACCCCAGCAGCTTGTGCAGGAAAGAAGTTTTATGCTTGTCCTGCTGCCTTGGGGCCAACAGCTGCTTGACTCAAGAGTTGGTCTGAGTGATAAGCAGTCTCAAGTGAACAGCTAAGGCAATAGTCTGCTGGTTTGCAGACTGTGAGCTTGCATACAAGTAGTAAAAACTACAGCGGGTTTATTTCCTTTAGGAAAATATTTTTTCACGTGATAAACTGTAGAGGTAGTCGCTAACTGTGGAGTAAAAAAGTTATGCAAGGTATTTGTTGCTAAAACTACTGGACTTTCCTTTTTAAGAATTGCAATAAATATTACAACATTTTAGAAAGATTTCTAACTGCATCAAAAAACCCTGCAGTTCAGATTTATGTTTACAGTGTAATTTTATTCAGAGGTAATTATACAAGACATGTATGTTTCCAGGAAGTTTTTTGTGATTCTGTCTGTTTTATTTAAACCATAATTGTCATGCAAAATTTACTTGGTAAGCTAGGCTTTCCACAAAACACTTTAGCTTCTTTGACAATAAGCAGAAAATGGACAAGAATGAGGGAATAATAAGTATTCAAACAGCTGCATATGCTGATAATGAAATCTGATCTGTCAATGAGCCTACAGCCCACCACTTCTGTAAAAATAGACAATAGCAAATGAAGTTAGCAGGCCCCCACTGAAAGATGCCAGCTGCAAATAGGCCGCCTGAATGTTTGGAAGGATAGGGCTTTTGAGAGGGTTACAGCTTTCATGGTGAAATACAAGGGAAACCGGTACCATGGTTTGCTGCAAATATAATGACTTAGCAGCAGGCACAGATCACATAATAAAATGATGGAAAGAGGCAATGTACCAAGCTGCTGGACTCTGAATATGTGTCCAGAGCATCTACTCATGCTCCCTTGCATACACACACACACACACACATGCTGCAGAGAAAAGGGTCCAATTAGCATGACCCATACCAGTGCAAATGAAGGCAGCATTACTGCATTTCTCTTCATTTTCTGCCAGTATACATCCCGTAGTAATGGAGGATAAATATGCTTTTTTAATTATTTTAAAACATTTCTTTTAACACAAACATTGATAAAGTTATGATGAACTGCATACATATCTGATTTGGATTATTATTGACTGAAAAAAGGAAACCTAGCCCAGGGTCCAGAAAAAGAGAATTGTTTGGTCATCTCATAAAATGTTGCTGTAAAAAAATCATGTCATAAAATACCCTTGGTATTGCAGATGAGATCTTGCCCATCTTGAAGGTACTTTCAGTATGTCAGTGTTGGAGACCTGCAGGATCAATAAAACATTGATTTTACATCTTTTCTTTTGCCAGGCTTGGCAGACAAAAACTGTACTTCTGTTGGAATGGTTTCATGGATTACAATCAAGGAAACCTTCAAAACACAACAGCTGATCATGGAAGAAGACATAGAGACAGGGGTGAGTAAAAGCTATCCACCCAGGGGAGAAAAAATATTCTTCAAGTAGTTTTGCTGTATTGTGAGTTTTCCATGTTCTGAATATGCTATGAGTCAAGTGAAGTTTTCTTTCAGAAGACAATAAAATTTCAAGGGCTTTGAAAGGGAAATCACATTGTTATGATGATTATTTGGATCTGATCTGTTTATTTGCATGACATTTCCCTTGGGAATGTAATATAATAAAATTAATTTTTATCCATTGAATGAGATGGACATGGAAAATGTCCACAAAGATAAATGCTTGTCTCCCCAGAATGTATAAATGCCAGGATGGGTGAATCTTTGTACTCAAGATTGTATCAATCTCTTTCACCTTCAAGATTAGCAAGACTAGGGTGTGAACTTTTAGCAGTTTTACAGTTTCAACACTAAAATATGTGAAACACTAGAACATGTTTGCTGATTTACAGATGTTGGAAACTGTCCCAGGCAAGTAGAAGTGCTGCCTATTTCTCCCGCATTCCCTCAGACTGATTATTTGGTTCGATTTCAGAGCAGAGTCATTTTAGATGCTGACAAGTTCCTGCATTAAAGTATAAATTCTGAAGCCTAAGACTTCAGTCTATGTGCCATCCTAAACAAGTGAGTCAAGTCAATTGTGACGAGAGAATTAAGGCTCAAAGTCAAGTGGAACAGCATGGAGGGGAGCAAGATGAAATGTTTGCCCAGGGCTTTTAAAATGTATAATGACTCTACTGCCTGAAGTTCCTTATAAGCCCAGTATTCCAGCTTGATATTAGTGGTCAGTATGTTAGTTGCTAGTATTTGGATTGAGTCAACTCCATCTTCTCTTCTTTTAGGACACCTGTTTTATCTGTTTTTTCCTATATTTTCCACAGCAGGATTTTAGGACATTATGAGAAACTGTAGGAGAAACTGTATGAAGAAATCGAAACAAAATTCTTTTGCCAACTGGCACTTTTTGAAGCCCGCATTTATTGTTGTGTGAAAATTATGTGTCTAATTTTACTCAGACATCAAGTATAGTAACCATCTTAACTTCAGTAATTATCAAGAATTGCACAATAATTCTAAATAATAATACTTTGCACAGTACATGCAAACAGAACAACCAGCAAAGATCTTCTGAAAGTCTCCCTGTAACCTAATAATGAATATACTACCCCTCTGTTGGAGGCATATAAGCTGTATCTCAGGGCAAAGAGTTTAAGCAATTTGCTGAAGGATACAGCACACCCTTCTGAGAGCCCAGGAGTTCAGAGCATCCAGCCCCTTGGATGTGTAACCTAAGACTCTTATTGGTTCTCTGTGTGACCAAAGTGCACAAAGATTTTGTTTCCTTTTTAATAAGTGTTTTTATGCTCATCAACAAACAGCCCAACAAGAAACAACAGCAGCTCAGCAGTGTCACTTCCTTGTCAGCCATAAGGTTTGTAACACTAAATAAAGAATGTGGCCGCATAAAGCCAGAGATTTCATACCCTTTTTATAGAACTCTGAGATCCTGAAATATGAAAGAGTACACCCAAAATGATGAATTCTATATTCTCCGTGTCAAATCTGAAAGTAGCCTGCAGTCATCCTGCAGCACCTCTACACAGCTCCACACATGACCTAAGCAAGTCTGATGCATTGGCCTTACATTCCATAAAATGTTACCAAAGTCAAATATCTTTCACAGTACAGAAGGTGTTTCAAAAGAAAATGTAGTTTTGAAAATGTGTCCATAAACTATTTACAAATCAAACAAATAATAGGAAATCCCCACTCATATGAAGCAAGTTTGCTTTATCTTTATGAGAATGAATAGCATTTGAATGAATAACCATTTCATTTTTATATTTTAAAAGTCTCAGTGGACTTTAAAATCAATATATTTTACAGCTAATTCATTCTACCAATTTATACAGATAAATTACTAATTTACATTTTTTAAATAGAATAAGAACACTGTTGATTTCTAATACATCTTCATTTCCTATCTATTTTTTTTTTAATAATAGGTATACAATGCAGTAATTCTCCCACGTTTTACGCTTAAACAGTTTTATTTTATAAGCCATGTTGTACACATTAAGTTACTCTAGAGACTATGGTATTTTACAGCAGTTCCACAAATTAGCCTTCTAAAGTGATTAAGCTGTTCTCTGGACTCCAGAAATAAACTCCTCAAGCAAAGTGATGTATTTTTCATCAAACAATAAACACCCACAGTGGAAGATCTTTATTTCTCCAGAGCTGCAAATACTTTCAACTACTTGTCATCAATACATGAACTCTATATATATCGTGCAAAGAAAAACCAATTATCCACATATCAAGTGCAGTGAAGAAAAAGCCATGTGCTCCTGTTGCTGTTTCAATTATCTTGAATTACCTATGTCCTTGAAATGCACAGCTACATCTCCCACCAAATACCTGGTGTGGATAGCTTGAATATATTTGCCTGATGGGATCTGTGAGGTGGCTGGACATGCCTCACACCAGCTGGGTTTATCTAAGATGACTCCTGGCTTCTAAATGCACAAGGAATGGGGGAAAGAGCATGTCAGGGTGTAGTGCCCAGGCCATGGCATTGGTCCCCTCCAGAGCATCTCCCTAGTAAGCAAGAATTGACACTGTCCCCCTGTTCAGAGTGGAGGGACAACTCACTGCTACTCAGCACAAGCGCTAAAGGCGATGAGTAACTGGCACAAATGAAAGTAAGAGACAAAATAAAATTCTACAGAACACATAAGAAACACCGAATACACCCTGTTTGTTCTGCCAGTTAGAGATACTGTGGTCACCCTTTCCTGACCATGCTCAATGTATTCACAGCAGCCACTCCCACCTTCAGAGCAGGAAGGGTTACTGGTGGAAGGCTGGGCAGATGGATACTCTGCTTTGTTCTTCCTGTTTTTCAAATATATTTAGTACCTCTGTCTATTCTGAAAAAAAACATAGATAGCTTTCCACAAACAAGAATTATTCTATTTAATTCTGCAAAAATTAATATTTTGGCAGTCTGTGACTGTTAGAATTTCTTGCAATTTCATTTATTTTAGTAGATGATATAATTTTCTCCCTTCTAGGAAATCTATCTGTTATGATTTCTCCTAGAGTGTCTCATTAATGCAGGCTTGGGAACAATGAAAGTAGGCAGTAAAATCAACCTGTGTTGTAGACAAAAGGAAAGTTTTACAATGCATAAATATCTGAGTCCTGTGAAAAGGAAGAAGCAGTTTTAATGAGTGCTTAAAAACCACCAGAAGAAAAAAAGGAGGTACATATGAAAAAAAAAAAACCATGTTGTAAATAGCGTAGACAGTAGCTGCTCTTTCAGGACGTGAAATGCAGGGTAGGTGGAAGAGATTTTTTCCTACTACTGCCACATACACTATGATGATGTGACAGAAGCTAAACCAGAATATTTTTGGTTCCCTTTAGGATTCAGCCATGACTGAAATTGTCCCTCTTTTGTTCAAGAAATACTTCAATGAAATATGCAGAAATGTATTGTAGCTGGAAATAAAAAATAACACAACCCACACCATTTGGTTGACTGCAGAAAGAGACATGGTGTTCACAGGAGGGTAGAGCAACATCACAGTACCTTGTCCCACTCTGTCCCACCCATCTCTCAGCCTAAGGACAAGCAATTCTAGTTCAGGGCTAGAGCAGAAAATTAGAACTTATTTCACTGGGAGTCACCCAAAATACCCTTCTTTCTTTTCTTCTGGTCATGAACAGCTCAAGCAGTTCCTGTGCCCTTTCCCTGTAAAACTAGCCCTGTTTATGTCTAGTGCAAAGATTCTTCTGCAAAGCCCAGAGCCTGACCCCACCAGTCCCATCTGTGGTACAGTACCTTCTGCAGCTCATCCCATTTCACTCCTAGTTAGGTGATATCCTGTGTCTAGGGCTCTAAAACCTTGCCATCTAAAACTGCGTTCCATTATAGTGTAGGAGACAATCCTCCATAAAACTAAATAACCTAAAATGGTTTTGAGCTTAAATGTAAGTATTACACAGAATCACACTAAGCTTATGAATGTGCCAAATCTCCTCCCTTCTAATATATGGTGGGAATAAATTATTTTTTTCAATGAAGGTAAAAGTGAAATATTATTAACATCCAGACAATGTGCTGGTACCAATTACATGTTTTCTTTTGATATCAGGAAGTAATACCAACCCTATTCAAGGTCTTTCCATGAGAAGGTGAGCTGTAAAATGACAATTTTAACAGAGAGTAGATAACAATTTTCAGCTTTTCTGCTATCAAAGAGAAAGTTATATAATTTCTTCCATAATAGAAAGGTCTTCTACCAAGAAATATAATTTCTTTTTGAAAAATAGTACATGGAGCAAAAAAAGCACTAATGACACTTTGATTGCATCTCTGCTATTGCTATTACATGATAATATTTAAAATTACTCACCTGTTGTATCTTGCTTTTTAATCTAGTCTTAAAATGAAAACTAAAGCAGATACTTAACATACTTCATTTCTAAAGCTGTTTCCACTGAAAAGTCATTCTGAAGAAACTTCTGCTTGCTAATGGGGAGCTGTCACGGTTGCTAAGCTAGTTGTCACTAGGCATAGCTGCATTGCTGGCACACCTCACCTAGCTCCTTCTGCAGGGAGCCACATCCAGTGACACAACCCCAGATGTCTGGGAGTGAGTCTGAAAGAGCACTGTGTCCTGCTCAGCACAGCTGTTGGGTTTATTTGCTGGGATTGAACATGTGTGAAGATGTGTTAACGTGTTATGCAACACATGTGGCTGTACCTGAGCTGGTGAAGTTGCCCATATTGTGTTAAGGGGTGTTAAGACCCCTGTATGGACAGCTTTGGCTGTGAATCAATGCATGGCAGTTCACCAAACTGGAACATAGCTTCCAGTCCTTGGAAACCAATGCAAGATGACCTACGAATTCCTTCAACTCTTTTATGAAGAAAATTTTATTTTACTCTTTTGCATTGGGTTTTCTATCCCTCTCTTTCAGAGGAGATAATGTCTTGTAGAAAAACTAAAGCAAAACCCACCCACAAAGAGGTATAGGAAGGGTATAGGAGGAAAGGGAATAGGAAAAGCATGACTTGGAGTGATAATTTGAGATCATTAGAGATATCAGCTCCGATGGCTTTGAGGCAAGATGCTCCCAGAACCACAGTGTATGTCTGACCACATTACAAGAACTTCTTTCCACCTCTCAGCTACACAAATGCACAAGACAAGAAAAGCATGAGTTCTGCAAACTAAGAAGAGCCTTTGTCTTTTACTGAACCCAGTATTTCCAGATGCTAGCAGTCTACCAATAACTTACAGAGGACAAAACAGGACTAAATAGCCCCAGAGCCTATTTCACAGCATCACTTGCAAGCAGAGATTGGAAACACAGACACATGCACAAATCGTCTAGCACAGATGGTCTGCTACTCTTATCTATCCAGATACTTGCTTCTTTCTTACCTCCAGATGAAAGCCTGGTGATCTTGAGGGTACAGATGCACACTCAACTAGAAATCAGACTCACACGTGTGAAATCTCTGAGCCATCAAAACTGTGCATTCCCTGACTGCCCACTCCTAAGATTTCTGATCGTGCAGAGAACCATGAGGCTAGGGGACTACCCAACCAACTTCCCTAGTCCTGAGACACTACCCAAAAAGTAGGGGGAGGGGAGGATGAGAGATCTGATAATTTTTGAAGGCGAAAATGTTGACTGTCTGAGAGTGAAACGAAAAGCACTTGTTTACTACATATTTGATCCCTTTCCATGTAACCCTATGCATTTCAGATGCATGTTTCCCCTGAACAAAAGGGAATCAGCCTGTGTGTTTCAGAGTAGAGGTGGCCTTTTCTGTACCTAAAATTTGTAGACATTCCCACCTCAATTTTAACGACAAAAACATTACTCAATACTTTCCAGTAGATGGCAGGGTTACGTTGTGACAACGCTGAAAGTCTGAAGTTGAAAGGGCTCCTGGATAAAGGTTCAAGTAGTGGTTAAGTAAATTTAATTAGCATATTGAACTAATATCTGAAAAGGCATCAATACACATTGGATTAACTGACTGAATGTGATGCCAGAAATGTAGAAGTTATATTTTAAGGCAGTGAAAGCTTAAAGTTCAACATAGTATTAAAAATTAACTTTGTTAAAAATGCTTCTCTTCATTGAGACAACCATTTATACCACAGAACTGACATGACACAAACCACAGTATTTTATGTGAGAAACCATTGAAGTTACCTGTTGCAGGGCTCGACACGAGAAATCAGGCTAACTCCAAACACAGGTCATGGAGCAGTGCAGGCAAGAGGGCGAAAAGCCCTGCCCTTGTTTATTCTTACATTTATATACATATTTACAGTAAATCATGGATTGGACAATAAGGTGATCAACCCTCCAATCCATAGGTCCAAGACACAGTCCATCAATTTTCTCCGTCTTGGGAGAAGGAATGCAAACAATCAGCCGGATAGCATAAACAATGAATATTGTTTATGAAACCCAAGTGAAAAACAGAGCACAGTGTGAAACCAAGACAACAGTTACCAGCCGTAGAATACAGTCAGAAGTAAAAAGCTGTTGCAAATATTACTGAAAATGTTCAGCAAAATTAGCTTTCAGGACCAAAATCAATTCAGCTGGACAGTGTAGTGTTTGCATTTTTCCAGGGACTGTGCAAAAATGAGCACCCCATTGAGGGAATTCAGTACTGCTTTTGTCAGCTTGAGAAATCATTACCTCAGCAGGGTGAAGAACATCTGCAAAGGTTGGGACGCCCCTCAGAAACACCCAGCCTTACACCCTGAGGATGTCAGAAATGGTTTTTTACTTGCCAGAAACCAAACTGCTCAGCCTAGGATGACTGGCTGCAAATGGATGAGGTTTCAGTTTCTTAAAAAAACAATTCTCTGAATTTGCTTTTCTAGCCAGGGCTGTAAGACATGCCCCACTGAATTTCAAACACAATGACTCTAGTGACTTCCCTTGTAAGTGTCCCAAGGTTGTATGGTTTTCTCCTTGCAGGATAGATGACTTCCATGAAGTAGATATAAAGGTGGTCACTCTGTTTGTGTCAACACTGTCTGACAACATTTGTGGACAACTGCTAATGTCAAACCTCTGTACACTGCAGGTGAAATTAAATGGCTGCAGGAAAAATTACCACCCTACATTTTATATGGTTTTCTTTAGCAGAAAATATTCAGACATTAGGCACTCAACACTTTTATTTCTCATTCTGTGTGTGCAGGTTTGGCTTGACTCACTGAAATTACTCACATGTTTAATTTGAGTATTCTACCATGGAATTATAAGATTAGTTGAAATACTCTATTTATTCATAGAAAGAAATTACATGTTAACATGTGACATGTGATTTGTGAACATCTAATAAGAAAATGCAGGGGCTGATGACACATGGTTTCTGAATGTAAAAAGGCCCAGCCTGGCACTCCATCTCTGTCAGGACATATTCTGTATTTATTGCACCAGTGCCTCTCAGCAGTGCTACTCAACTGCAGACCATGCTGAAAAGCAGAATTCTCATTCCTAATGATAAACAGTATCTTCAAAGACACATTTCCTATTATTTCCTACAATAATATACTCAGCTTCCTCTGGTAAGCATATAGCATTGCTAAGGAACATAGCTTCGGACTACATCACTGAATACAATTTTGGGTTTTGCTTTATTTTATAAAGTCCTTAATAGTTTTTTGTCCCTTTTTTGGTTTTTTGATTGTTTGTTTTCACATATTAATGCATGATTATATTTTTGAAGTTTCTTCCTACAGCCACCTTATTGATGATTCACTCCTATTGATTCACCTTGTTTCTGAAAGCATTTGTTTCATAAAAAATACAAAACCGAAAAGAAATAAACCCAGTATTGACTGATGCTCTAAAATCCTATTTTATTTTTGCAGATGGATAAAGCACACAAAGCTTGACACATTCCTGAAACTCTGACTCTAGGGAGAGAGTAACATAAATGGTAAAATTAACATAACATCTTGGCCTTTTCCCCAAGAATAACATAACTAACTGTGCCAAGATCACATGTCCTTTCTCCCCCTTTCAGCCTCATGAATAATTTGGCTCATCTTTCTCACTGACATAAACACTGAATCTTGCTGAAGGTCATGCAACATTCCCAGTATCTTTTCATTCAGTTGCAATCAGCACTGTGTTCTGTGCTTTGTATTATTTTACAGTCATGACATGCAGTTGTAGATTGTTTTCATGGTGGTGTAATGCCTGATAGTTCATGCAGCAAATGGTAAACACTGATGTTTCAAAAGCTAATTAGTGATGAAGATTTGTTTTTATTGCCCTATCTCAGTTTATTCAGCTGGAAAGCCATGGGCCAGGTGAGGTCAGCAAAGGCGATTAGAGAAATGATCATTGTTTCATACAACAAAGTTGAAATAAATAAGATTATTTTGTAAGAAAAGAAAAGAAAAGAATTAAAGAGTCTGAGGCATCTGACATTATTAAGGTAACAGTTCTTAGGCCTTCAGCTCATCCAGCATCCCCACTAATCCTTTTGTCATCCAATATATCTGTCTAAAGACAAAAGCCCTCTCAGGCTTTGACAGAGAACTGGAAGTCTTCTATGCCTGGCTCAGCAACTTAATTTCCAGCCTTGAGCTTCATCCCATCCATGTTCTCTGAAGCAATGCTCTGTCTCCAGTTTTCAGTAGCTAGAAGGAAATGTACAGGAAATCATGGGGCAGGGAAGTGGTAAGATGCAGAAAAATAAAGGAACCAAAACTCTTTTATCTGTATAAAGTGTTCTCAGTCAGCCTCAGCTTACACATGGAAACTTTTGTGGTGGGGGAAGGGATAGAGACAGAGAGGCTCTCGCCAGACCTCCTTTTATTTCTTCATGTCCTAAAGCGTTTGGTAGCCTTTAAACAGTGGTGCTAAACCCTCTGAATCCAGTTTTCTGTAATATCATTGTGGAATTTTCCCTGCAGATAAGAAGAGGGGTGGATTTCACCCTTTCCTCAGTTGCCAATAATTTATGCAGACATATCTGCCCTTGCCTTAGCACATCAGCACAGCTAGACTTTCTGCAGCACACAAAACTGAAGAACCTGAGCCACAACACTTTCAACAAATCTACAAGTACAAACTGTCCACACACATGCTGTAGGACAGGGAGAGACCTCTCCATCAAGAGAATAGACTGCAAAGCCAGGAGAACCTCAAAAAAAGGAAATCAAACCACAATAAGTTGTTAATTTCAAGAAGAATCATATGTGCAGTTACATAAGATAACATTATAGTGACCACATAATCAGTGGTTTTGTTTCATTTACAGACTGTGTCTATGACACAGTTCAGGAATGAATTTCCCCCAGAAATGAGTGACAAAAGTGGATCACTGTAGAGAAAGTCATACTCAAGCTGAGAATTTTTCCTCCTCTGGGAGGAACAAAGGGGGGAATCACAGTAAAAGTATAAAAAGTTACTTTTGTACCCCCAAGTCTCAAACCCCATTTCTCCTTTATAAGGAGGAATAAAATGTAATTGGTCGTTCCTGTTCACTTGTAGAGAACATAAAAGGAACCACCAACAAAACTGCAAAGTAAAAAATCCAGAAATGCAGAAGAGAAATAGCTAGCACTACATGATATTATGAGGTACAAATAAAAAACACCAAAAGTTCACAAGCTTTATGCCTAATATTTTTTAATTTATTTTGAGTTATTTCAAAAGGATGAGAAACAAGAACAAAACACAAGCCACAGTGCTCTGGGACACGCAGAGTAAGATATTTCTTCAAGGGCTGATACAAAGCAAGGTACCAAAAGAAGTGTGTCCTTGCTGCAAGAATGTATGCTGGTTAAAATAATAAATAAAATGCTTTGAACTAACACCCCAGCTGTCTTGTTCAAGGTAGGAACACCTATCCCCTCCTGTGACATCCTCCCACACCAGTCTGGCACATTTGGCGCAGGCCAGGTGTTCCCAGGACCGTAGTTTCTCCATCTCCATCCCAACCAAGATCACTTGCAAGCCTTTCAGTTGTCCACATCTCTCCCAAAAATGGGATGCTACTCAACAAAGAAAGCAGTTCTAGTCTAGCTTGGAATGCAGTCTTTCAGATGGGAATAATGTAATTACAGATTACAGTGACTAAAGTAACAATCTCAGGCAATAGAGACAACTAAAACTAAAATGCAGTTGGTATTTCAGAAAACAATTTGAATTAAAGTAGCATGCTGAAGATATGTATCCTAATAAATAAATTTAGTATTTTCATGTAAGTATTCTTGCAAGATCTAATTATACTTGGGTCTAGAAATATTAAAAAAGAAACAAAAGAGTAACATCACCATACTGAAACAAGATAGTTCTCATAATCAAAATTTCTTTTCTACTTTATGAGAAATACAGCAAGCTAATTTTTAAATGGAATATCCCCTCATGTATCTATGTTGACTGGCACATTATTACAGCTGGTTTGTTCAATGCTATAAAAAAACTTCCCTTTTCCTTTAGTTTCTCTGCTGTTACTTTATGCTGTGTGGCACGCAAGCTTGTCTCAGCAATTCCTGTATCCTGCTCCACCTAGTGGATGGGGGGACTGTAACCACACAAAATGTACAATTTAATCTTACCTTAGATTTTTAACTGCACGGTTATGAGGCTTTCCAATTATGCTGTTCAGATAAAACTATCAGCAATACCAAAGTTCTGTTTGCTCTAAGGTAAAAGGCTGCCTTTTATTAAATGATGTTTTAGTTTTATAGGAGTAGAACCTGTTCACTGTAGCACTAAGTATAAAATATCAGCGTTTATCTACAGCAGGTATTATTTTAAAAAAAACAACAATATTGACAATTTTATCATTCATGCACTTTCATATACATATAATAATTTTATATAATAATTTAATCTCAGGTAAATTAGGGAGCTTTTTATATCTTAACTAGAGCTAGGGTACACATCCAGAAAACCTGTGTTATAGTCCCTGCTGAAATCAGTGGGCCAGTCCTCTACATGCAGCTGGTGCAAGCACTATTGAAAGGTGGGATGGAAAAATGCCTCACAAAAACCACATGCTCACTTGACAGGTGATAGTGATCTCCCAGGAAAGGGCATGGAATAAATAATGTGGTTGATGGCTCCAGCAACACAGGCTTCTGTTCATCGAAACCTAAGAAGACTGAAAGAACAGTCCCTTTCAGATGGAAAGATGTGTGACTTTTCCAAGTGCAAAAATTCATCCTCATATCACACACAGATCTGACAGGCATCCAGACAGTGGCAGAGTCTACTTGACTTAAAGGAGTTTATACGACTGGGGACTCAACTATCTACCTGCTCCATCATTAACTGATAATTAAATGCCACTCAATTATGTTCAAAACCAGTCCTTCAAGGTAGGAAGAAGACGTGCATAGTAAATGGGGTCAAGCTAACACAAACCACAAGTCAGTGGCCAACAAGGACCTATGGCGTAAACAGCTCCTCCCAACAAGTAAATGTTTTGCTGGAAGAGTTTGAGTAAGAAGCACAAGCACATTCCTTGACCTGTTCCCTCAGTTGCCAAGTTTGACACCACCAGATGAATCTTCCCTCCTGTCTCTGGTATCTCCATTCTGAAGACACTGAACACAAGAAGCCCTAGCTGTCAACAGCCTGATCTCACCAGTGCCTGCACCTCTCCCAAGCACTGGATGCATCCATGTTCAACCCCTGCACTTCTTATGTGCAAGGTGGAGGGACCAGGATCCCAGGCCTTTGGCATAACTAGCCTAGATCCCTGGGGTGGGTCTGTCTCCCTCTTTCTGAATCCTTTGTTGCTATTCCTCTTCAGTTTTTTCCCTGTGCAGGCTGGAGACCTTCTCTGATGTACATCACACTGCACTTCACGTACACTTTCCCTTGCAAGGAGATGCAGTCCTAAACCAAGCTTTTCTGGCAGTTTCAGCAAATGTTCTTTCATCTGATTACTCCTCCCATGAGCAGAGGAGCTTCAGCTACTACTCCCTGGCAGCAATAAGAAGAGGATATCAAGCCCAAGGTCCAAGCCTGGCTAAAAAAGTACTACAAACATCTGGAAATCTAGACTTCCATAGTTTAACCCACTGGCATTGCCACTCAGCTGAAGGTTGCTCTGCATCCTCCTCTCCTGATGCCACAAGGTCAGGGAGGAAGCATGGGTGAGTAAGACAAGTCAGCATCGGCACACACCAGGTCCCTGCCAGATTCCTGCCTGTAACTGTCCACATACATCCTAATGCATTTTTTGCGCCTGCACAGCCTGCACAGGTAGCACGAACCACATTCAACAGTTTTGCTCAAGCTAAAAGACAGCTTTACCCTCTGCTGACAGAGCACTTAGACATCCACAGTCAGTGTCAGCTTCCCACAAACTGGGACCCCCTCAGACTGAATTTAGACTGGAGCTGGGTGCTGCAATCCAGTTAGGAATAAAGCCCTCGGGGGAACGCACGTGTGCCGTTTCTCTGAAGCGCAGCATTTTGGTTCCCAAGATTAGCTAGGCGTGCTGGGGTGTTACCCCTTTCCTGCAGCACTTGCTCCAACAAGCATCTCTGAGAAAGGATGCGACGACCGGCATGTGTCTCCCGCCGGCCGGGGCGCAGACCGCCGGCCCCGCGCGGCAGAGAGGACTCGCAGCCCCCGCACCCCCGCCTTCCCCACGGCGCCGCCGCCGCTCGCTCGCTCGCTCGCTTCAGGCCCTGCCGCCTCGCCTGCGGCCGCCACACAGCCCCGACCCCGTCTCAACCCGCAGCCAAGCGCTC
>VZTX01012858.1:242111-322186 GCA_013400915.1 Pardalotus punctatus | reverse complement strand
GAGCCGGCCCCGGTGCCGCGGTGGCTGCGGAGCTCCGCCGTGAGCCCCGGGCGCGCTGTCCCGCCGGCGGCCCCGGGGGAGGTTGGAGGGCCGGAGCAGGGTCGGTGGCCGTGCCGGGGGAGCGCTGCAGCCTGGCCAGCCCGACACGGCGCTTCTCCCGCGGCGGCTGTCGCTCGCGGCCAGCCCGGCGTGGAGCGCAGTATCTCCCCGCGCCACGGAGCGGAGTAATGCTGTGTTCAGCGTGAAAGTTCAGGAGATTATTTCAAATCAGCACCGGGGCTTGAAGGAAAGTGGGTTTCGTTAGGCAAAGAAAAGCTAAGGAGCCCGAGGCTTTACTGGAGCCTTCCAGGTCCCTGGCGCAGGATGCTCGCTGCTGTCCCGCCCTGGGAAGGGGAATGGGAGGTGACACCTCAGTGCAGAGACCTCTTCGATGCAGCTGACTTCTAAGAGATGTTAAGTTGGGCTGCCTTAAATTTAAAATAAAGTATGACTCTTGATATTTTCCTTTATTTACCCTTTTACTGCGCAGGATAGCCTCAAAAGATAAAATTCCATTTCAGAAATGCTTTGAGGGAGCTAGAATCTAAAAGTTCAGAGTGGTCTTGCCATAGTCTTTCGAACCCTGGTTCTTAACAGGGCCAATTCGAACAGTATCAGACAAGGGAGCTTAAGAGAACAGAGAACACTACTGAGCGAGCACTTTTCTAGTGCATTTGTCTGGAGAGTCTTGTAAGAGACTACACTTCCTAACAGCCCTCTTTCATTTGTTAAATTGAAGCATCTCAAATGGAGCTACCCTGATTACCCTGCTTTGGGAAATGAAAGTACCAACTGTGGCAAAATCCTAAATGCGACCTCATTTGGTCCATATTTGTCTGAAGGAGCGTAAAATTATTTCAAAGGAAAGAACACAAAGGAGTTAAAGGGGGGGGAAATGTAGCATTTTAGTTCTTTAGGGGCATTATATTGTGGAAGAGTTCCTCTCATCACTGCAGTAGGACAAAATACAGCAGATCTTTTTTCAGTGGAGATGATGTTTTGCATGGCAGGAATCCTTTGTCTGGTTTAGCATGTACAGTTAGCAACAGCACCATTGATGTACTTGTGGTTGCTGTAGTAGAAATCCTTTTTTATTAGAAATCCTTCTCATTCAGACTGCATCATATCAACATCAGTTGATGTTGAATGCAGCTTACACAGATGGATTGCACATTGTACACCCTTTTTTTTATTATTTTTAAGAATCTGAAGTCTTCCGAGGCCTGGACAAACAGCAGAACATCCACAACAAACAAAAAAAAAAATGTTTTGTGTCCAGTGCATATTTCCAGTTCTGAAAGTTTAGAGATAAAATCAGTTACTCTTAAAGCATTTAACATATGGGGGGACTGTGGTGGTGAATTCTGAAGTGATCTATATTGTACAGCTCCAGTTGCCTTCCTGCCCTGTCTCCTTTGCCTCCTTGCAATTAGACAGGTCCTGCACAAACATGGAGGAGGAGGATGGAGTTGGCAAAGAACCTGGCAAAAGTGCGTTCATTGTTTCAACCAGGGGTACAAAACCCAAACCCAGCCTACAGAGAGTCACATTTGTGGCATAATGGGGTTCTGGAGAAGGATTTAAATGGAACAAAATTAATCTCCATTTCAGTTCTTGTCTACAAAGTTTGGAATATGGGACTTGTATTTCTTTTATGGTTTAAGCTTTTTGCTCAGTGTAAGGCACCAGTGAGTGAGGTGTGAATGCCATATACAACAGGGAGAGTGAGCTTGCCAGCAGCTAAAGCAACCTGTACCAAGGTTTGCTAGCAGGCTCTTCTTTCTCTGTCAGCAAATTGCACCTTACTAGAAGTTTCTGCAGACACAAATGCTTATGATCCTACTTTGAGATGTTCTGGATCATATTAATATGTCACCAGAAGACTGGTGCAAGACCAAGTTCCTGGATACTTCCTGGAATTTTTCATTCCTGTGATTCTGAGCTGCCATCCATTCATGCAGATTTGTGTGCTTTTGTAAATGTCTCTCTGTATCCTTTTGTTATTATGCATTTTGTTATTTAGTTTTGACAATTAAATGGCGGCATTTTCTGTCCATATACAGACCCACCTTAGAAATATAATTTCCAAAATAATGGAAAGGTTATTACTTTTCACCTGTTACTGTGATTAAAATCATCCATAGCAGCATTTTAGAGCATCATATCTTCTGCCAGAAAGGCTGTGAAGAGCAGGCAAAACTTTGTGAAAGCATAGAGGAATTTAAACAGATTTAGTAATTTAGATTTAGCTATCTGAAAAATTTTAGTAGTGGACTCTCTTATTTCAAAGTAACTACCATGAGTAGCATTCATTTATCAGAAATAACAGCCTCTACACAGGTAAGTGTAAATACCTTATTTTGGAAAAGGACTATATGTGGAAGAATTGCATTAAGAATAATCTGCCTAGCCCAGACTTAACATTTAATTGACATGGGGCTGCCACACTGAGAGTTGTATTCCAAAAAAAGATTCTTGCTGATATTTTTAAGTCATGTAGGGGCAAGGGCACATATATCGCCCCTCAGCTGTACTAGTGTGTGTGTGTGGTCCCCAGTCTTATGTGTGTGACTGTGTGGTACACACACAATACTGGATGCTGAGAAGGTTATGTGCCTTTAATGTTACGCTTTTCAATGTGACGTAGACATAACCAGCACACAAGTCTGAAATTCTTTAGGTTCTGAGGTTCTTTAGTAAACTCTTGAGGGCCTTAAGCTAAATTATTGCATACACACGACAATACACAATCATGCTTGGAGAGGCTGAATTGATCACATTTGAGTACAAGCAAGACTTAAGCTGCTCTGTGGTGCAGGGTTTGTTTGAATCCATCTGCTGTCCCCTTTGTTACTTGTGGAGGAAAGAGGTGCAGACACTTTTAACCTGAAATGATCATTTTCCATTGCAATCAGTCATGACTGGTTAGATTCCTTTAAATTCCCCCTCTGACTAGGTTAATCCTGTCCTCTCTGACAAGGTTAATCCTGTTTTTAGGCAAAACTTAAATTTTAATTTTTTGTCTTATTTAAATGTTCTACATCTGGAATTTCCCTTCCTCCTTTGGCGAAAGAAAACCACTAGACATGTTTAAAAGATAGTTAGCTTTGACAAGCAGAGCTCAAAGGGGGAAGTGGAAGGAAGTGAATTGGGCCACATTCTGCATTTCTATGTTCTTAGCAGAATCTCATAAGGCTTGCCAAGAGCATATAAGATCTGTTGCATTTGCTGACTTTGGTTATTTAAACTGTTGGCAGAACAATGCTTACAGAGTGCTGGAATAAATAAAAGATACGAGTGATGTGCATTAAAAAAATGAAAGGTGTAGAACTTGGTGAGGCTAGTCCGTGTGCAGATGTACATGGAAGTGTGGGAGAGATTCTCTGTGCATCTTCATTTTTCCTCCTTTCTCAACAGAGGGAATTTTAAAGCACGGATCCATCTGCATTTACTGCAACAGCAAACCAACAGCTGTGCTGAAAGTTTGCAAGGAGTTAAGCAAGGGACTCTTAAAGCCATATAAATGTTTCTGGAATAAGAGCTTTGTATACAAAACTATATTGAATGTTAATTGTATATTTCACAAGAAATTGGTTTGATACAGCAGAGGTGCTGGAATTACAGGAGCTGTGGCATCAAAAGGGAGTTTTCCAGAGGTTGGCATTCTTAAGGTACTTTTAAATAACATCTCCAATAATTACCCACCAAGAGTCTTCATTCATTCTTTTTTAGGTTAATGGATTAGCATCTCTGAGTGTTCATTGACACCAGGAGAGTGCACGTCAGACCATTCAAAGACATGGTTAAATCAATGGGTCCATTCAGATATTTAAAGTGAAGCTCTAGGATGGTGTGTGCTTGTTAGTTTTGCAATATTGAGTCACGAAGTAGGATAAAGAACAAAACTGAGGAGAAATTTACAGTAAAACAATTCTAAAACACTTACACACTGATAAAGGCAACATGAAAACTCTTTCATTGACCACTGCTGAATAGAATGGCATACGCTGCTTTCCCTAAATGAAAAGTCTGGATATAGCATTAATTTTCAATTACACATATAAAATATGTAATCACCTTGTTGCTTTCTGCTCTCTTGCTGCAGTGTATTGTTACACTATGGAACCCTGAAACTAAGACAATTTTATCTTTAGCATGCTTAACATTACTTTTTTACCCCCTGCAGTGTTGTCTGTGTTCAAACCAAAATAATTTTAGAAGACAGAAACTGATAATGACTAAGTTTTGCTCCAGTTCTGCCATTAATGGTAGAATAAGCTACAGCTCTTGATTTTTTTCATTTTCTTTTTCCTTCATTATTTATCATCACCTTATGAAACAGATTAACAAATGTTTGCCTGTAAGAATTTACCAACGCCTGCAAAACATACAATTAATTTATAGGCTTCTTTGTTATAATTTTTTGTAAGACGCCAGTGCCAGAAAAGGGCTCCAAGTTACCCTACAGCCAGCTCTTTCTGTTCACTGCCCAGGGTCATACACTCAGATGACAGTGAGTAAATAGATGGTAAGTCCCCACATCCATCATAAACTGTCATCATCTATGAATCTGTACTTGTAAATTATATACAGTCTCTCTTGAATCGTCATAGATTCCCAACTCTTTTCTTATCCTGTGTCAAGAAATTGAGACAATCACCTTGAGGGAGATGATTCTCCCTCTCTACTCTATCCTCATGAGACCCCACCTGGAGTAGTGTATCCAGGTCTGGGGTTCTCAGCACAAGAAAGATGTGGCTGGGTTGAAACAGGTCCAGAGGAGAGCAACAAAGATGCTCAGAATTACCTTGGCTGGAAATATGTCTTCTCTATATGGCAAAGAGGAGATGTACTGTTCTATGTACCCATCATGTAAGTACAATGCAGAAGGCCAAACACTGTATTTTCAGACTGCAGTCGACATTCTCAGCCTGTCTTACCGCTCTAAAATGCTGCTACTCTAAATACTACAAAGGGGATCATGAAGACAATTTCCCAGCATCCCATATAGTAGTTTTTAAGATCAGACATTTTTTTTCACATTGACTTCCCCAAGGTAGTTCTTGTATTTGTGTTTCTGTAGTATTAGAATTTCTTTAGGTTGGGGGAGCCTCTGAGGGCCATCTGATCCAACAGCCTGCTCAAAGCAGGGCCGGTGTATACCAGCTCAGTCAAGTTTTGAATTTCTCGAAGGACAGGGATTCCATAGCCCATCCAGGCAACCTGCTGCAGGGCTGGACTGACCTCCTGCTTAAAAGCTTTTTCATAAATAATCATAATTTCTGTTGTTGCAGCATGTGTGCCTTGTCTCATGTCCTTTCACAGCACATCTCTGAGAGGAGCCCATGTCTGTCTTCTCTATACCCTCCCATCAGGGGGCTGAAGGCAGGGAGTGTGACAGTGGCTGAGTACACATGGCCAGGGCTCAGCCCTGTTGAGAGGTTTCCTAAAGTTCCCAGTCAGCTGAAGGCAGCTGAAGGGACTAAATAAGCATATAGCTGGGAGCTGCTGCCCAGTTGGGAAGCCCCAGTATAGATGCTCTTCGTCTTACAAACATTACCAGCAGGTCACCTATTCAACATAGCCAGGGAAACCAGAAAGCTATGAAGTTACGAAGGACTGAGATCCCCCACTCCAAGACAATGAACAGAGCAGCTCTTCTAGAACCAAGCATTAATGTTTTATCAACTGACAAATGAGTAGAAAAATAAGTCAGAAATTTTCTGCTAGTTGTAAATGAGTGGCATTTCTTTTCATCTGCATGTCTGGGCCCTAATAATTAAAGCTGTTCAGTAGGTGGTTCTCACTCATAAGCCTATGAACTGGCAGTAAGCTTCTCACCTTCGTGTAGCATAAGTTCCTTAATTTGCATTCCTGTTTCACTAAAACCTGTTAACTTTTACTTTTGCCCACTCCATAAAGACATTGCCTATGGAAACTAGGAAAAGTAGCAAGTAGTTTTTGAATAATAAAAAATGAACCTTAATTTTGTTTTGTAGCATTAGTCTTTATGCTTATTTTAGATAAATGAGAACTAAAATAAAAATCGTTTTATTTTCTTGGTCACTTACAAGCCAAGGAAGATAGCATTGGGATGTTAAAGCTATAGGAACACAATTTATGCATTGCGCAATAAGTTGGCTTCTTGTGCTTCACTTCTGAATTGAATAACCTCACAGTTAATAGGATTACACATTATTTCAAGAACAAGAACAGGCCAGTCTTACAGATGTGAGTGAGCCAGGAAAAGGTATGCATCATTGCCCTTTTCTGTTCTTTTGTGCTCTGTCATCATGTTGTTCTGCACAAATACAGCATTTACAACCATGACCCCACACCCATAGTAATTTTCTTTGGTGGCAGTAGTATGGGAAGCAAACACATCTATGACATGAAAAAATAAATGGTCAGTCAGAACATGTCTCTGGTTAATGTTCCTAGTCAGTTCTAGCTGTGTCTTCTGTTTAGACTGATGCTTGATTTTGGACAGAGAAGTTGTAACCTCAGCTTTTGTCCCTGTTTCACATTAATTTGGAGTAAAACTATCATGCTGCAGCTCTGCTTTTTCTGGAGCATATTCCAGGGGACTTCTCTGGATAGAAATGCATAGAGAGCATGCTAGAGCTGGCTGTCTTGTCACTTAGAAGGAAAGCTTGTCATGTGCTTTCATGTGGCTCGAGTCTTTTTCCTTGGAAGTTAATCTCACAAGCAGTAAATCTGTTACTTTGATATTTTCAATTTACACCATTTGGGTTGGGGAATTAAAAAATGGAGCTATATAATCTATGGACCACTGGGAAGCATTGTTGGATGGTAAATATCGCTCCAGTTACAATACAGCAGGAAAGTTTCTTGTATGTATGTTCTAGGTGCTGGAGGAGAGTTTGGGGATTCCTCTCATTCCATCTTTGGTGGTAAGCCTGTCCCTGTCCCACAACTTTGGGTGGAAAAGATAGCTCAGAATAGCCAGTGGTGTTCTTTTTCCATTTTATGCACCAGAAATTTAAAAGAAGAAAAAAATTTAAAAAAGAAAACAAGAAAAAAAAAAAGAAAACAAGAAAAAAAAAAGTATAGCCATATTAATTGTATTATATAGTGTTTTACTCTTTGTAATTCTTTTAGAGGTAGCTCATGTACTTTGGGGATTACATTCTTTCCATGACCAGAAATTAGCTTTTTGTTTATAGTGACCTTTTAATGGCAAAAATGCTCCGAGAGATTCAATCTGTTCCTACAAAGCGATTCTCAGGATTGCAGATGTCCTCCTTCTTTACAGTACTGTGTTACTCTCAGTCTCGAGGAGTTATTACAGGAATCTTTGATTTAGTCTAGTCAATCCAGCTTTCTCTGACTTAAGTCAGATTAAAAGGTTACAGTTTTGGCTGCCTTCATCAGGTTTATCATGGGTCACAGCTAACTGCTGCCTCTCGTGGCCAAGATCCTGGTGACAGCACTGTATCCACTTCTCCAATATTCTGGATTCTCATGTTCCATTGCCAGACATCACTAGCAGTCCTATTTTGGTCTCAGACTTCTCCCCATTTAGTTGTATGGTTAAACCTTAACTCGTTACATCACTTATGTTTAACAAAGCAGCTGGCTCCTGGATATGTGTTCCCTGATATCCTCAGGCTGCTCTTGTGCCTATGGCAAAGCAGGAGGACAGGAACTCTTAGCAAATCTTCCTTTGCATCAGCTTCTGGTGTGAGCCCATTTCCTACCCTTTCAGTTCTCCCTCTGCTTCTTCCTGCTTTCCTAACCTGACTCTAGCATTTTTGGGCTTGCCCAGCAGGTTAGCAGAGGGTCCTGGACATGCAGATCCCAGTACAGACAACCTTGTAACCATTAACTTTCTTGTGTCAGCTGGGGCTAAGAAAACCTTCTTTGGTTTCTTCCATCTCTTTTTGTTCCTGGATAACACTGGAGAGGATGCACACCAAAGGAAAGATTGCCTACTATTTCCTAGTTGCCCTGGGAACACTTGTCTAAACTTACATTGTAAAACACCATTCTTCAGAGAGATCTGTCCCTGTCTCATCAAACATTCTCAGGCACTTCCCTGGACGGCACATGAAAGCAGCAGCCTCCATTTCCAAACATTCTGCTTTAAACCTACTGCCTGATTATTCCTCATATTAGCCATTGAACTATGAAATGTAAACTCAAACATCAAAACATAAACATCAAACTAAGAAATGTATCTACAGAGGTATTTTAGTGTTTTCTTAATATTCTACATTCCAGGAACACACATGAGAAAGTACATTCCCAGGAGTAAGGAGGAGTAGGTAAGAATCTTACACAATAGACATAAATGATTCATTTATTTCTTAAAATTTACTGCAGCTATTATGGTTCAGTTCTGTGCCAGAATGGGGGGGGGGAGGTCACTGTTATCTTCAGACAAGTAATCGACTCTTTGGCCATATTGTGGACCAGTCACTTTTGCTAACGCTACACAAAGGTACAGTTTTTGCCTTCATATGCTCTGCATTCAAAACAGGTAAACATACAGAATAGTCAACACCTTACTGCCATCATGCACCTTCCAAACATCCACCCACTTCCCTGTGCTGTGGGGAATCAGTGAGCCATGAGCAGCCTTGAGCCTCCTAATACACTGTTGGAAGCCTTCCTTGCAGGTTTTCTGTTCACCCTTTCAGGAGATGTTATTTCATTTCCCTCTGGAATGCAAATTGCTCTCCATGATAAACACCTTTTTTTGATTGCTGCTGATTTTTCTGCTGTAAAAATATATGATAGGCTCAAATACAGTAATAACAAGCCACAGACAGTAATTAGAACACAAAGCCTAATCAGTTTATGTTGTTCTTTTGCCTTTCCCATTGTCTTAATCCAGGCACTCTCTGTTTCTGCTCCCTTGCCAGGAAGTGTGATTTTGGTATTTCTGTATGGCGCAATGCAGATCTGTGACATTGTACAGAAACATTTTATAGACTGAATATGTGTAATCATGAAGAATGTCAGTCTCCAAGGTTAATGGAGTAGTAGAAATGAGATGTAAATAGTTACTGAAGTGAATAGGCAGAACTGAAGGGTTTTTTCCAAATTGCTGACTCAGACAGTATACCTGTACAGATCTTCAAAAAGACTGGCTCTATATGCTTTGCATAATTGGAAAGAGATTTCTGAAATCATTGTTTATATAGCTTTATATGACAAATGAGATTTGCATATTAATTGCGAGTTAAAAATTACTCTGTTTCTTCAAGAGAAATACTTCCACATTCAGTAATTGTAGAAGCAGAGAAAAACAAGGACAGGCTTGGAGCTGGAACAGACCTCTACACCATGCATGCGGTTTATCTAAAAAAACATAGTTTTTCATTTCTAGTAATGATTCATCCTGTAAAATGGAAGCATTTATTTGCTTTTTCAATGACAGTTGTATCTGTTTGTATGAAAGCAAGCTCTTTGCTTTACAGAGAAGAGGGGATGGATAAGAAAACAACCTAAGTCAAATACTTCCTGTGAAAGATAGTAATATTGCTTTCTTTCCTTTTTGGTTACAGAAGAAAAGAAGGAAGGGGGTTTTTTGTTTGTTTCTTTTTATTTTAGTGTTTCCTTTATATATGGAACTGATCTAGGGAACTGATCTTGTCAGCTGTCATTTTCTCTGCTAAGGCAGATGAGTTACCATAGATCAAATGTATATATAAGAAAATATAAACAGTTTTGAAATTGAAATGTTCATTTGGAGAAAGTTCGTTAGATAGTTTCCTGTATTTGGATTCCAGATAGATTCCCCTAACTAATAAGATTCACTAAGTTTCAGTTATTTACCTTAGAAACACGAGTAAAACCCATGTAGTTGGATGCGCTGACGTGATTTTAGCATGATTTGTGGCCTTCAGACTCTTGAGAGAAATTTTCCAAGGTGCTCATTTTGAGGCCAACATTGTGCCCTCAGTCACTACTGAATGCCAATTGTGTTCACTGGGAGCATAATGAGGCCAATAGAGAGCACATTTGTAACCCCCCCCGCCTCTGTCCAGAAACTGAAATCACTGCTTTAGAAAGGCCTCATTGTGGATGATTAGTTGAGGGAAAATACTGTAGGGAGAGTGTGCAGAAAGTACACAGGCAAAATGCTTAATGCCACATAAGGAACAGAAAAGTCCTAACTTCATTTGTATCTCAAAGGAACATTAGCCATAATTATGTCACTACCAAGTACTCTTTACGAATATGCTCTAAAAATAACAACACTGAAATGACTTCATCAAGTATGAAATGCCCTCTTTTAAGAATATTCTTCCATGCTATGTTTTATTTCAGACAGCAGAAGCTTAAGAAAAGTGAATGGTCTGAAATATTTTGCTGTATGTGCTGTTGTGTTTGAGAAAAATTGTGTATGTCAGAGATTCCAACATTAGATCCAAAAACGCTTCCTGGAGTAGTTCTTTCTTACACCATGTTTCACAGTTCGCTTAAGACCACACACGTGACAGAGTTGCAGCACCAAATTGGTAGTGACAGCTCCTAATATGCTGTACCTTTGTTTTTCCTGTTGATTTTCCAAATGTTAAAAAAAAAATAAAATAAAAAATCTGTTGAACTTTCTGGCACAAAACTGTAGCTGCTACTGTAGCTAAATTGCACTTAAGTGTCTAGGTGATAAAAGCCTTCTCCTACGCCTGCCACTCTGAACAACACCATTGTCAGGAAAATGTATGCATCTTTTTCCAGTAAGGATAAGGACTGTGATAACATTAGCATTTAGACAAGACACTGTGCTGATGATTGTGAAATGCATTAATGGATGTGTTACTATTTTAAAAGAGCCCATCTAATGGATTGTTTATATATGCCGTCTCACTGTACTTATTTGTTTATTTATTTATTTATTTTATAGGATATTTGAAATGTAAAATTGCACAGATCAAAGTAGAACTCTCCTGTCACCTGCTCACCTCAAGGAGCTGCATTCAACAGAACCAGTTCCCAGCCAGTCGTGTACACCACCGACGGAAAATGGACGTACTGAACAGCCACCACTTTTTGTACTTTCTGCCTACTACACGCCTTGTCATCTTACTAGCAGCTTTGACCACTGCTGAGGATGTGAGTAACAGCACTTTCAACCGCACTGATACACACACGGGGGCCGCGCCTGTGGTGATCTCCCGCATCGACCACATTATAGTCAAGGAGGGCAGTAGTGCCTTGATCGACTGCAATGTCCAAGGGAGTCCCAGCCCTCGTTACAGATGGTACAATTCCAATGGCCGCCTGCTCCAAGAGGAGGAGAATAAAGGTAAGATCTTAGCAATAGCACTGATGTAGCCTGTCCAGAGACACTTCTAATTTCAGCGAGTTGAAAAATAACCTGAATTTAATGGCCTGGCTGTGGTATTTTCCTGTGTGAAAATAAATGAAAGCCTGCTGGCAGTTATAAATTTTTTATGTGCACCTTGGAAGAAAACAGTAACTTTTTATGTGTTATTTATAGCAGCACATAGCAAAAAGCTGAAGCAATTAACAGAAGGTGTAGACAGGCTTTTTTTCATTGGAAGACTTTGGGTTTGTTCCTGTTTCTCATTCTGTCCTCCTTTGTTCTTCCTGGCACCAAAAATAGATTAAAAAGCTGTTTCCCAACTCAAAGGAGGATTCTCATGACATATGAGAATAGTTTGTTGGCGTGAACTCAACACAGCTAACTCCCTGATATGCCTGCTGTGTTCATGCGTAGTGCAGTGCCATGGTAGTGTGAGAAACAGGAGATACTCTGAAAGACCAAGTATAAAACCTATATAGGGCAGCAGTCAGAAGGACAGGCCAAGTCTGAGCCTTCCTGGCTTTACTTAAGGCTCTTTGGTGGCATTTGCCAGAGACCTTAATTACACATGAGCTTATTTTCCTTAAATGGAATGTTTGGGTGATAATCCTAGTTATACGTCTAGGGAGTGTTTGAGGGGAGTGTGGGTATATGAAAGGTGTTTTTCTCATGTAATCCTTCCATAGTGACTGCTTTGTTCACAGAGTGATGAAATAAACTCTTAGTTGCAAGGTAGCATGCCTAACTAATGGCTGACCTGACAAAGAACTCTGCTATGACAGGAGTAACGATTGACCCAGCTTGACATGAAACAGCAGTGTGTATCTGTAACAGCTTACTGCATAACTGATTATGTTTTACATTACAGTATGTTATCATTTTCTGAGTAAAAGCTAGAGAAAGGAACTACTTGAGCTACTAAGCAGACTTTAAAATATGATTTGTGTGGTTGTGGTAACATGCAGTGATTAGTGTGCTGGAGTGTTTTGCTAAGGTTCACTAACAAAATTTCCCCTTAATTAGGCATCTAAATTTAGGTCTTTGTGTACTCAGCTGAGAGTGGTACCTAAAACAAACATTTACGTAGGTGAGCAAAAACTTTGACCAAATTAGTAAAAATTGCAGATGTAGTATTAAGACATCACTTTAACTTAGAATTTCAACAGTGCAATACCTCTTTTAAGAAACTGTCTTTCTGTAAGAAATATTTCCTAGCTTGAGACCTTTCTTGTAATATTAAGTATGGCATTGAATTGTTATCAAAACACAGCAGTGATACCTTTTCTAATCATTGTTTTCTTATTTGGCTTAATATGTTTGTCAGGATCCACTGGCACAGACCCAGTCATTGAGTCACAGTTCAATGCAGTTATGTCATTTATAACAGCTGGAGCCAGGGTACATCACAAGACATCTTGTTATTTCACAATTAATAGAAAACGACTTTGCAAAAAGGACCAGCATTGCAGTTCAAAGAAATACTGAGCAACCAATACTCTGCATTTTTTGTTATTCTAGAGGTGGAGGAAGAAGTGTCATCTGTTACAGATGCTAACGTTTCCTCTGTAAAGTTTTCCTCTGAATTTGCCTTACTTTAGCAGATTGGGGTGATTTTTTTTTAATGTGAAGGTCTGATTTAGACTGATCTTTTTATTTATTCTACATTTTTAATTTCAGGCATAGTGATTCAGCTGTTTTCAAGAATTATGCTAGGGTAAAAAGTAGTGTTTCAGTTAAGTTAAAACTTTTAAGTAAGAGGATAAAAAGATGTAATTAAGAGCTGTCTGTACACATTAACTGAGGCAGGGATCTTGTGGGAATACTTTCTACATAGGCTTCTGCTGGAGATAATATTAAAAAAAACAATTTGGGTAAGCCATGTTTAATTAGAAAAACTTTGAACATGGTAAAAGCCCATAACTATTATGAATTAAAGGGGGTTTTGACTAATGAGTTTCAGAAGTGCCCACAGTTTCTTCCTTAAACTAAAGAAAAAAAAAATAGAACAATCTTTTTAACAATGAAAGAACTTCCATGAAAAAGATAAAATAAATGTAGAAGCGAGGTATGCACCAACCTGTGGCAGGACTGCAATCCTGCCTTGTGATTTACATGATTGCATAGGGATTTTGTGCAGGTTTAGTTCTCTGGTCACAGATTCTGTGTCTTTTTTCAGCTGCCTTAGTAGATATATATATAGCAGCTGGTTAGGTTACGTTTAAGGAAAAAAAAATTCTGATCACAAAAACAGGTGAACACCTGACATTCCTTTTTCTGGAAGGTTATTGAAATTCCATAACTACATTCAGCAGATATTTGTCAGGAATGACTTAGGATTGTGTTACAGAGATTGAAAACAGTTGAATCTTCCTCTGAGTAGCAGTATGTACTAGCTGATCTTATTAGCTTGTATCAGCCTTTGTTGTTGTTTCAAAAGGAAATTTTCTGTATGACATCTCCCTGTATGAAGTATGTTCTGAAGGCACAGGCATTCCACTTTTTGGCTGTTTTCCACCATGTAAACACTTTCAGGAGTGGGTTTACATGAAGAAAAGAATTGACACCAAGCTTTCCTGTTGGAGTTGACCTATGTTTTTTATAACAAAGTTGCAAGTTTAGAAGTCATATGACTCCAAATAAAATAAAAATTACATGTCCTCAACTTTAAATACTGTAGTGATATTTGAATAAAAACGTAGTCCACTTGAGGAAATTTAAATCTTGATTCATTACCAATATATAATGGCAAATACAGTAACTAGCTGAATCTTGAATCACTATAGCAGTGACGCAAGTGATGGATTTTAACAGGTTTCAAATGCAGTCTCGTATCTCAACTTTTCTGCTGTGTCAGGTTCAAAGAATATGAAGTGTTCATGGACATGAAATGTACATGTCCATGCAGCAGACAAAGTTATCAATTGTATTACACTGATAGAAATTACTTTTAAAGGTAAAAGAAGTTCTGTCATGCTGTGTAGAGGCTCTTACTGACAAACAAGATGTTCCCTGTCATGCTCTTCTCCTTCCCATCTATCTTACTCCTTCTATCCTACTTTCCTTTCTTTAAAGTCATATTTCAAAATCAGATTCTCAACACCTCAGAAGGCAGGCAACGTAGTAGTATATGATGTCTGAGGTGTTAGGGTTTTTAAAGTTTACATTAACAGAATTATATGAGGTACTGTAACAAAACACCGAAAATAACCCAATTGTAAGAAAATGCATTGTCAGGCAACAAAACAAAGAGGGTTTAATAGGTTTTTCTACCTCACAATCCCATTGACCCTGTTCTTTGAGGAAGTGTGACCTGTGTGTGGGAGGCTTTCTTCAGTAAGTAGTCCTATCTTTATGATTTAAGTGACTACAAGACTGAGATAGATGTCATGCGTATTAGCATTTTTTATATGAGACCCTTTTAGGGCATGCTCTGACTATCCACAGTTGCTGTCAGGGATTTGATAGTAACACAGCCAGGATCCCAGGCCTTTATGATGGTAAATTCTTTGTCTTCTTGTGAACATTATTTCCTTCTTCCAAAACCTGAAACCAGTTTGACAGAGCTGATGTTTAAGACTATGTTGATCATGTGAACAAAATACTTCTAAGTTACTCTGTTTCCTCTCCAACAGGAAAATGGTGGTTTCTTGACAATGGGCTACTAAACATTACCCGCGTGTCATTTGAAGACAGAGGTAAATACACGTGTGTCGCATCTAATACGTACGGCAGTGTTAACAATACTGTGACGCTGAGGGTTGTTTTTACCTCTGGAGATATGGGCATCTATTACATGATTGTCTGCCTTGTAGCTTTTACCATTGTTATGATACTGAACATTACTCGGTTATGTATGATGAGCAGCCATCTGAAGAAAACCGAGAAAGCAATCAATGAATTCTTCAGAACAGAAGGGGCAGAGAAACTTCAGAAGGCCTTTGAGATTGCAAAGCGTATCCCAATTATCACATCAGCCAAAACGCTTGAGCTTGCCAAAGTAACCCAGTTCAAGACCATGGAATTTGCTCGCTATATTGAAGAGCTTGCTCGGAGCGTACCTTTGCCACCTCTCATCATGAACTGCAGGACTATAATGGAAGAAATTATGGAGGTTGTCGGTCTGGAGGAGCAAGGACAGAATTTTGTACGGCAGACAGCAGAAGGCCAGGAAACCACTGAAACAGATGAGCTTTATATGATCCCAAATGCTTTGACACGCAGTGAATCTCCCACAGCTGATTCGGACGCATCATCACTGCATGAGCCACCTCAACAGATTGCAATAAAAGTGTCAGTTCACCCATTGTCCAAAAAGGACTGCATGGATGGTCAGTCACAGGAAAGCATGCAGTTGGACACCAAGGAAGAAGACACTCCTCAAACACCAGCACTTCCTGCAGAGCCCCCTCCTGAGCCTTCTACTGAACTCAGTTCTGATGACACAGAATTGGCAAATGACAAAAATACATGTGTTATATATGAAAGCCATGTATGATAGTTACTCCTGAATCTATGCATAGCAGGAAAATCAGGTGGAGCTCTTTTAAAAATACATATTGTACTTGCCGCTAAGCCTTACCTGGAGACTATCATAGCAAAAGCATGTAAGTGGATTATTTGGCACTTTCTTCTCAGTTTGAGTTTAGTTTACCATGATGTATGGCAGAGTAATTGCTATTACATTAATATTAATTGCTCTTTTTGATTAGGAATATTTCCAAGAAACATTTACCTCAGCATTTTCTCGGTTGGAGTCACCTGTAGTGGCCTCCTGGAAGTCACTGGTAGTCTTTGATGTAGGACACTTGAACTTACTAAACATAAAATTGGTTTCCATTTTCCTCCTTCACTCTTGTTTTTTTCCATCTATTGCATTTTTGCAAATATTAACTTGTGAATTTGAAATATTGCCCAAGAGGCAGCACTTCAGTAGCCAAATAAAATCCTAATAGATCCCATTTACAAAGCCTGTTTGCTCAGCTGCATTTTGATTTAGAGGGCTATTAAAGGAAGTTAAAATGTTTCCTTTTCATTTGAGACCACACTGCTTAGCCACATGGGAAATAGGTTTTCCTTTTTCATTGAATGAAGATGCCAACAATTGTTTGTTTCACGTGGAGAAACAAATTTGAGGTGTATATTACAGATGTGAAAGCCCATAAACATCTTACAGAAAGTTGCAGTCCAGCAGCTCTGCAGGGTTTTTTTGCAAATGTTTGAGCATTTTCTACCTTGCCAGAAGTTTATACAGCAGACATCTGCAAATATGTGAGATGTCTTGTTTTGAAGTAATTTGGAAGCAGTAACTATGTACTACCTTACCTGAACATATGCAGGTTCTGTAAGAGTCCTGCAAATGCCAGTTGATGACAACACTGAAATGGTAAAATACCCTTTTATTTGGCTTCTTAATTTTGAGCAAATTCATATTCTGAAGATCAAGCCTAAATTCATATATAAGCATCAGTTTGAGAGTGTTGTATCCAAACTGAAAAAAAAAAAAATCAAGTGTCCTATGAAATTACAATGACAGTCATGCAAACTGTTTAATGTGATGTAATTGCATTGGTATTTTAATAACCTCCTACATGTAGGATGGTCACTGCTTGAGTACATGTGACTCTATCCCAGTAAAGCTTTAATGATCACAATGATTGTGGCATTAAAAAGGATCAACATTTCTGCCAGGAAATGCCAGAGGTGGAAGGGAAGTGATAATTTATCTTGCAGACAGACAATAAAAAGGACCTTCTCTGTAGTGAATCTGGAAAGAAAGCACTTAAAAGGAGTTGGTGTAGGCTTGATAGCATATTACTTAGTTACCTGGCACATTTAATTTGGAACTAATGAACAAACTATCACCTTATAGTTTTTAAGAAGGATTGTAGTGTAACTGGAATCAAGTATATTGTAGAAAAAGAAGTCTCTTAAGTCTATGGGGAGATGGTCTGTGGATGGCTCTCTGGACATTTCAATGAAACAGCCACATCTCCATAAAATGTCTGTTGGGCATAGTCAGTTATATTAACTGCACAGGTAATCAAGACCAGACAAAGTCAATGTTGCAGGTACCTAAAAGAGCCCTAGATAACGAACTGAGGTCTTATGTCAACTTCTTCATGTTAAAGTGCAGAGCCTCACTACCAATGTAATACAGAAATACCCCATGACTTACATAGGTGATGGAGAGAAGGCTCCATATTTACCTTTATGTGGTTATTAAAAAGCATTATATGTTTAATAATGGATTTCAGATTTTACAACCAACTTGTGAGACATGGCAGCATTCAGTTGTCTCATGTTTTTTTGTGCTCACCACAGTGGCAGGCTTCTATACAAAATGCATTTGCACATGCACAAAAGGAAACATGCAAGGGCAAAGTCCCTTTAGGAATGTGACTGGAAATATTTGAGTTCCAGCAAAGCAATATAAGTGTAGAACAGAAGTTAGATTAAGAGAATACCATAAAGAACCTCACTTCTGACCAGTGTGATTGACAAGAGTATTGATGCAAACTGTTAACTTTTGTCTGAATCCAAAGGACATTTCTGTTTAGTGTTCACATCAGTTCTTCAAGTTACGTGATTTGCTTCTGATATGAAAAAGGACAAGGGCAGAAACAAAATCAGGAACTTGCACTAAACCCCTTTAATTCATCTTAACCTCCTGAGAAGAGGCATGTTAGTTTTTCTGCTTGTCCAGCATTTACAAACAATGCCCATGCATTCTTAAGTTACCTACTGGTGCCCAACTAAGATTGCACAGATAAGCAAAGATGTTCTTCTTGAAAGCATAAAAAAACTTTTAAATTACACTTTAAAATTAAAAAAAAAAAAGTTATAATATTTATTAAATGACAGTATTTTAACTTCTTTAAAATATGAAGTTTTTACGATAGAGATCAGACTCCTTCATGTATTTCTGGACAGTTCTGACCCTGACTGCTTCCCTCATGCTGTCCTTCAGCCTCTTTATTAATTATTTATTGAGAAACATCTGAGAGCAAACAATTCCCATGTATTTCTTCAGTATCACTGTGGAAACTTCCTTGAAGACACAGATGATGCTTTTTCCCAAAGGTTGCCCACAAAGGGCACATGTTTGAAGTACACACAAACGCACATTGCAGACCACATATAAGCAACAGGTACTTGGATTAGATACATGCAATATGTGTAGTCCTGGATTCCTGCTGTTGCAAGGTCAAAGGGAACCCTGAATTTTCTAGAGCTGGAATCACTCAGAGCTGAGAGTTCACAGGCAGGACTGCTCCAACCAGTCTGCTATTAATTCTTTGGACATTTAGCTTTGTGTTATTATTGGAATAAAAACTGGACAGCAATGTAGCTGAAGAAAATGCAGATTTTATACAGAACTGATGGTTCTGGTTTATGTGTTTTTTTGTGTTTTTATGTATGCTGCTCAGTATCTTTTGCATCTATTATATGACCCTTCTAAGCCTAAAGTTTTGTATGCACTTTCAGGAACTTCATTTGTGGAAGAGATGGGAAGCAAGGCCCAAACCTGTCTTTCTTGTTGCAAACTTTCCGGCTATGCTATTATAAAGTAAACAATTGTGTCTTGCAGTATTTCTTAGCAAATGGCTACTTTATGGTCCAAGAACACAATTAAAATATAAAATTAATAATGACTCTAAGAAAACATTAACATTTGCATTGTTATGTATTTTCATGCACCTTAAACACTTCAGGGACATGAATCCATTCCCATCATTGGACTATGCACATCTTTTGTTACATTGTTCTATTTATTGTACCACCAGAAACTAATGGTTCTTAAAACACTCAGAATCTGGAAACCCATCCAACTGAAATTGCATTCTAAAAGTGAAGGAACACCAAGCCAGGCTTAATAAGGAAATGGGATTTGCACAATATATTTACACCGTTTTCAAACATTTTTGCCAAAATTTCATGAAAGATGACTAGATTTCTGCAGCAGAAGAAATAAGTGTTGGATTTGATTTTTACACTTACTATTCTTTTCTCAGTAAATGGAAGACCATATTAATCAGGCCAGGTAAACACAGTATTCACACTCAATTTGCTCAACATTTTCTTTTTGAGCAGCATTTGTTTACTGCTGATTCTTTTTTTGTTCTCTGATTTGAGCATGTTTGTGATGAAACCTACCCTTCTGTCATTTTTTGAGTTTGTCATATAAAAAATTTAAAAGAACACATAGATCAGCATTTTTGTGCAGGTTTATTGGTACTTGGTAAGGCACAGAAGTATGCTCCTGTGCTTAAAAAATTACTGTATAATCATAAGACTTGCAAAATGGCATATACGGGCAGATGTTGATTTTTTTTAAATCAGTGCCTGTTTTATTCTAATGTACATACTATGTCAGTTCCTTGATTTGCAGTTACCTTTTGACAAAAGTACTGTAACATATAACCAGGGCTTTCTGACTTTCAGTTTGGTCAGATTAACTAATTCTAGAAAGTGTTAACAGCGTCGAATTTTAAAAGTTCTCATGGGATATCTTGGCAGCATGCTATTTTAAAAGTTGGCCTCTTAAGTATGCCATATTTAGTGGGACAACTGAAAGCTTCTTAGATGCAAAGGAAATGCTTGCACTAAAATATTGTAAATTATATTTCATTTATTATTAAATACTTTTTGATTTTACAAGAAATGTAAGACAAATATGAATGTGTTCTTTTGAGAAGCAGTTACTGTATTTTGATTTAAATAACTATGATTTTATAGCTCACGGCCGTAAACCACAAAGAGAGCAGTTCATGCTGAAGTGGCAAAATGAAATGTGATGTAGCTTGTACATTGATCATTGTTTCAATAAAGAATTTGCACAGAGTATGCTGAGTTTGTATACATTCAACAAGATTATAATTTCCTACTAAGTGTATGCCATGGCTCCAATTCAAATGGAAGTAAACTATGTCTTTCATTGTATATCGGCTAAAATTCCAAAAGCTTTGATCAGGAGAAACAGTTATTTGCCTGGAAAGGAAGTTTTAATAAAGTTCTGAAGGGGGGCTGTTGTCATTTTCAGTATATAGAATTGCTGTTGTTGTCAATAGCCTAGACTGCACATGTGTGCAGCGTCCTTTGGAAGCACGTCAGCACTTCCATATGTAATCCAAAGGACTCTTCTGCCTGCCGTGTCCTTTCTGAACTGTGTCTGAGCATTGCAGAAGGTTTTGCTGCAGTTTTGAGAGTTGGGGCCAATGAAATAAATTTCTCCCAAAGGCACCCTAGTACCAAGACAAAAGAAGTGTAGGTTGCCATACCTGCATGCATTTCTTCACCCACCCTAAGAGGATGAGGTGAAATGAGTTTCCTGTCCCACAGCAGTAGGGCTGTATCACTCCCTCACCGTCTTCAGCAGGACTCAGTGGAAGCAGACACTAACACCTTGTTCTGGCTCTGCTGGTGCTACACAGCTAATAACCAAAGTCAGTCACTGATAGCGATGGGGGGGGGGGTGAGATTGCCCTTTCAGAAATGAAAGACTTGCTCTTGCCAGCTGCCTGTTATAGGCTGAAAAACATGGCCTATGACAGGAAAATTATTTCATGTTTTAACATTGCTGTTCAAGAACATTCCAATTCCCTGTCTTACCTTCCTATACTTTCTTCTGTCCCCAGCCGCTCTGTGCCACTTCTCAAACGAGAACAGAATTAAGTTAGTTGTCAGGGCAAGTGTTTCTTCACCCCAGGCACCTCTGTTCCAAACTGACCTTTTACAAGTCCCCAAATGGATTTTTTTCCCCCAGCTGTACCAGGCTCTAATGCTGTGCACTATATTTAGCTCTCTGGCTCCAGGGTCCAAACTGAGTCATTTTACAGTAAAGGCTGACTTGTGAGTCCATGGTATCATGTGTAAGTCTGTAAACTGGACAAAGACAGTAATGTAAACTGAAGGTAAGTTACCAATTTCTTATTGGAAATCAGAATGCATGGCAGCAAATTATAAATGTGGCAGACTTAGGACACTCAAGTTACGTAATGAGAAGCTATTTCATACCACAAGGCAAGGCAAAAATGAGAAAAGCCAGCCAGTATAGCATAAAGAATACGTGTAAAACCTTGCTTATGATTAGAAATTCAGCATCACTATCAAATCATTTTGCCATTCTATAGCCAGTTTCTATTTTGAGAACAGATTCCTGTTATGCCTACTCTAATCAGAGCCTTTCCTATGTGGAAAAGGACCTTAGGCATGACAATAGTACCAGAGTTATCAAAAAGAGCCTTGTCTCCCTTATCTGATATTTTTTAAATTATTTTCAGGACTATTTAGCTATGTATCAAATGCCATTCACAGTCTACCACCCTGTCCTGTTGTGAAGCCACAGAGTTTGAGATCTCACAGTGAAGATGCAGAAGCTACTGCTTCTGAAATATATTTGCTTTCTTTTGCATAGGTTTTGATTTTACCACACAATAAAGCATTTGTATTTATTAACAATTCAGGCCCAGTCATTCTCAATTGATAAATACAGAGAAGCAAAATAAATGCTAGCCAGACTTCCCTCTTTCTGAAGCCTCTTATTGCTTCTGCCTAAAGATTAGCCCTGATTGACAGACAGCTCCTGAGCTGTTTGGGTATCGTTTAACTCCTTCCTGCTGGTGAACACCACCTTAGTCAGAAAACAAAAAATACCAGCCAGAAAAAGAAGCTCCCTTCTAAGGAGACAAGCATAGATCTTGCCTGTTTAAAATGCTCTGTTATCCTTCTCTCTAATATCTGCAGAGTAAACAGCCTCAGGAAAAGGCAGTAAAAAATAGAGAGAAATTTAAGAAGATTAACATGGAAAATTTTTTCCTCACTGAAAACATCCAGAGGTGATTTATCTTCAAAGTATATTAAATTCTAATTTGTTTAACCATAAACATACTCAAGTGAAGAAAAAGGAGATTCCTAAAAACAATTAAATATTCTCTCCCAATGTCAAAATAAATTATCACAGACCTATGAAACATATTTCCCAGTCCTTCCCTTAGGATGCCTTTTATCAGGGAAGATATTTTTAGTCTTTCTTATGGTTCTGCTTAGGTGACTGCAGCTTTTTAATGGGTGTGGTGGAAGTGCTTTCTTTTCTGCTTTCTTCTTGGTTAAATATTCTCTACCCTCTCTGATCTCTTTTTGTGGATAAAAATCAATATTCCATTGAAGATTTATCTTCTTGCTTCGTTTTCCCAGTCCAAAACCTTATTTTGTGTTTTGTTTTACTGTTTGGATTTTGTTTTGTTTGCCCTAAAATTCTTCACATTTTTAAACAAATCAGAGGATTCTAGTGGGTTTTTTTCAGTTGGCTGTTTTAGGGCAGGATCACTCACACCCATCTGTATAATTCAATCTTAATTATGCAGACATACAATTAACGTCTCCCAAGTTGGTGCCAGATGAAGTAATCAATAGACGGCAGCAGATTTTTTGCAGAACAGCATCAAGAAAAAAGGTAAATCCATAATTCCCAAGATAAAGTGGAATAAATTTCCTCGTTAATTTGTGGATGTATGGGCGTGTTATATTCTTTTGTGTGTTCACTTGAAAAAAGTAAGATATGATACATCTCTGCCTTAACACGTTTCTTTTTCCATCATGGATGGAATAGCACATTTGCATCATCCATACATCAGTTATCCGTTACCTTGACTTGTTTACCTTATTCATTGGATAGCTTGCCAAGAGCAGGGACCTCTCTAATTTAGGTATTTCTGAAGAGACTACAGATAGCTTCATGACATTATAAATTATAAAAATTTCAAATGAATTGATAAATGCTTTTCCACTTTTTCCAACTGAAATACTGTATTTCTACATATGCTACTATTTACATGCTAATAGACTCTGTTTTTAACTAGAAACTCCAGTTTTCATAAGCATGCAGTAAACTGACAGTAATCTGCTGCTGAATAAAACTGCTTTTTGCAACTACAGTTTCTACATTTCATAATCCCTGTATAATCTCTGTTAAGCACAGAGCTTATTCTTTAATATCTGCACCCCAAATGAGGTGAAAGGCTCCAAATCTCTGTTATTCACGTATCAGACTACTAGTTATTTTATTAGAACATATAATAGACCTACCCTGACACTGTAACTCCTGATGCAGTTACCAGAAATAGCCCCAGAGCATCAGCCAAATGTTATATGATACACCATCACTGAGAACTATGTTCCTACTCTACACCAATTTCAGAAAAAAAACTTCAGAAAAAAATCTATATCTTCTCATCAGGGAAGCAGGGAATGAAAGACTCAGAAGGACTTAACATTTCACATGTTTTTCAGAGAAAAAACCCACAAAACAGTAGGTAATTATTTGGGACCTTGTAAAATTGATGCAGTAGCTAAAATACCACCCAAGATGTCACCTCCAGAGAGAAGGTAACGGCAGCAAGGAAGCTCATCGCAATAGGCAGCTGTCGGTTAGACAGTAGCTACAGACACTTCTCAGGGTAATCCGCAATACCGTCAGGAGACAAGGTTAACCTAGATCATGTAAATAAGCAGTGTCCAGGACATTCTGGACAGTGTTGCAAGATGCGGTCCCCAGACTGCTCAGGTGATTGTGCTGCATCTGAAACTCAAGCCCATTTTCTGACTAGAGATGGGCACTGGGAGTATCACCAAAGACTCTGTGCTGTGATGGTGGAGTAAGACCCTTGCATGAGAACCCTATTCTTTCCTTTTGGCTTGATGTTGAGGCCAAAGTACCCCTGCCTTCTTTATTTGCTGTAGCACTGCCTTATAGTTGTTTTTCAAGGGGAACTAAACGTGGGCTCTTCAGTGAGGCAACTGCTGATGACCCTGTGAATGCACAGAGGAAAGAGCTGTACTGGCAAGTGTGAACTTGCCTTTGTACTGTACCTGATAAAGACTTTTCCAGAGGCCTGCCAGCATCCAAGTGGAAAAGGACTGATGCTGTGAATCTGGACAAACTGGGTGCAGACAAGAACAGGTGTGAGGGAGTGATCTGGAGGCAGATTAGGACAGTCCAATACACACGGAATTAAGATGACAGTCCCATGCTTATTACTGAAAAACACCCAGCAAAATAATCTCCCTGTCCCTATCCCCTCTACTCTAAAGAAGTATGTCACACTTTGACAGCTCAGCAACAGCTCCTTGTCCTGCCTCTTCATACTCTGGCCAACCAGTTTTCGTTCTTATAGAGCAGCTACAAGATTGTCTAATCCTAATAGATATTTGCTGTGGTTCTTCTTGCCCTGTCTCTCCCTATTACTAATTTAAAAGAAGGCATGCAATTCACTTGCCAGCACACATGAAAAAAGCTGGTCCTCAGAGACCTAACAGACTGACTATTCTGTTCCAAGGAGGATGTGCAGAAGCTAAGCACATCAAGATGAATTAATAGATTTAAAGCCTCTTTCTGGTTAAGCCCTGTATGTTTATTCATCTCATTCTGTAATGGAAGAATGCTGGCCAGATTTAACAAAGTACAACATGACCTATTGCTGCATTTGAACAGAGTGTTTTATATTTTTTCTTTTAAGCTGTAAAAATTGAGCACTGAAAGGTTAAGAGGACACAGATTCTAGACTTAACAACATTTTCTTCTCACCATGATATAAACTGTATTCTGTGTCTATTTGCTATTTGAAGAACAAACACAGGATATCCTAGAAAAATCAATATTTTCTCAGTGATGGTGGTTGTCCTCAGCTTGCTCCAGGTAACAGAATAAAAGGTTTTAAGAAACTGTCAATTAGCAGAATAGATAGCAAATGCTTTTGATCAGGTACCTTGTTTGAAAAGTGACTACACTGGGGATTCCCATTTTGTAAATGAGCTTTGTTGATTTAATATTGACTTACCATATAATGGATTGTAAAAGGTCAATTTTACTGGAGCAGAATTATGCAATCTTTCACAAGTCTGGCCTACTGTGGCACATTTTCTTTTCTTTTAACAGTCTGCTATAGGATATAATATGTACTACAAAACTTTATTGCTCTACCCATTTAATTAGAGAAATTTTATTAAAATACAAAATCATAAAAAGAAAAGTCTCCCCTCATATTTTTTTCATTCAAAAGCTATTGTCAATCACTCTGTAGTTTGTGTCATGTTGTAGTCACAAACAATGAGACAGATGCTGATAATTTTTCTGTCTGCTTCACCCTAGACCACGCCACTTCATAAGAGTGTTGACGATTTGCTGGCTTTGGAAAGGCCAAAGCATGTATTCTCAAGGGGCTGAAAGGAAAATGTTCCACAAATGCCAAGCTGGAACTTGGCACCGTGATCATTTGGCAGATGAACAGCACTGTACATAAACAAGTAGAGAGTGGGAGCTTAAATTCTAAATACCCTCTTGAGAAAGGATAGAAATCACTTCCTAGGAACAGTGAACAAAAGCTGTCAGAAAAACTGTGATCATTGATTTTTGTAATGAATGACTTATGATTATGGCTATGTGGTTGGGATGGGAATGGAAGACTATGCAGTACGAAGTACTGTGTTCTCCAGTCTCACGAGAGATTCCACATACACTCATTAGATAAGGCATGGTGTCACATTTGTTAGATCTGTTGGGTTCAAATATTGTATTTTACTCATTAATCCAATTATCTTCCTGTTTCACCATATCTTTAGATGATGTTAATGTATCATCATCAATTAATACAAACGTTTTCTATTTCTGTGTATATATGTGTAGCAGAAAATACACAGCATATAGAAGAGCCACTAATTTTCCACTCGAATGATCTGCTTCAAAATGAAGCTGACCAAGCTGCAATTTTATTTCCACACCTCTCATACTTTCATTATGCAACACACAAACATTAAATATAAGAATATATATGGCTCAGAGTTTAGACTGCCAACTGGCTATCTGACAAAAGAAGAGATTAAGCAAGGTAGCAGGATCTCTGATCCAGCAGATGAACAAGCTGTGTTCTGCCTTCTGCTTAATTGCACTGTTTAGATCTGAAGGGGATCTGCTGTGACCTACATGAGCTTTAGTTCTGCACTGCACAGCACTCAGGATATTCAGCAATCTGTTACCACACCCCACACCCGTCATATGTTTCACAGTCACCATCCAATACCATTTCAGGGTTTCATAATGCACTCTTAAAAAAGCTTTCAAAACCTTACTCTGCACTGAAACAATAGGCATCCTCCTCAGAGACCAAAGTACAGCCTTGCTGTTTACTTCAGAAGGGCTTTAGTCTACATCCAGTCCCATTCTCTTAAAATACAACCAAAGATTAACAGAAGGTGGAAAATGAACCTTCAAAGTCACCAAGTAAGTATATTCAGTTTTAAATACTAACACTAAATTACTACTGTGCAAAGTGGCATTCTGCTCTCTTTTCCAGGTCTTTTGCAGCTTTCCTTTATAGTTCATGACTTTCTAATTTGTGGGCCTGATCTACACCCTCCACCAAAGAAATCTACATTTGTGTTCTGCTTTTTCTTGCACTTACTTGCTGCTTGAAAGAAATCCAGTCATGCAGTTAGGCCCAGATCCAGAAAAACACATGGGTACATGATTTATATATATGAATAGTACCATTGTGCTGTATGCAGGCTTTTTCCCAATATTTGCCATCAGACTTTTCCCTGCTATTGCTTCTTTGTTCCCCACGACTGCATGTGGCCTTTCTGTTTGTTCCAAGATTTTCCTGTAAATTCAAAACCAGATACAGTCTATGCATATGATCATGCTCAGAACTGAGGGGAATGGCATCTCAGATGAACTAAGATATGTTCAACTAAGATGAACTAATACACATGCAACTGTGTTTAAACTGAGACGCCAGAAAGTTCTCAGCATTTCTTTCCATCTCAACCAATTAACATGTATCAGAACAACAGCTGGATAACTTGCTTGTTCAACTTGAACTTTAGGAAGCTCATTCTGGTAGCTCATTTAGTTAGAGAAATACCACTACAGAAGAAGTAGTGAAGGTTTATGAGTTACAATACAGTTGGGACATTAAGCATGAAATATTCTAAAACAAAACTACTTAAAATACTGTGGATTCTATGATATTGTGAACATTTTAATATTCCTTCACCTATGAGCAGTGGTGTATATTTCATAGAGAGATATCAATATGTTTCAAACAGTCCCATAAGTAAAATAAACATTTACAGTTAGGTATTAACTGAGACTGATTATTAACATGAATTCTCCTGGAAACTATTTCATATAATCAAGTAATATCAATTATCATAGTTTTGGCTTAGGAATACCTCTTAAAGATTCCCACATATTGAACCAGACATTTATAAGTGTTGCTGGGGTATTTACTCTGGAATTGCCAGATGTGAACTCTCTGCAGATGTGCCCAACATGGAACAAGTTCATGCTGGACAATTTCAGTGTGAAAGTGCACCATGGTCTGCTATACTTCTTACAGTATAACAGAAATACCAGTGCTGGTCCAAAACTTTCATAAACTAATGGGAGTTAACAGCATAGCTCAGGGAGGTGTTCACAACCTTGCAGAATCAAAGGGCTGATTATTATATAGCAGATTTCTCAGCTAAGATTAAAATCAGGAAAAAAAGTTGAAAGAGCAATTTAAAAAAAAAATTGTACTGCATTAGTGATTTGTAATGCATGCAACATCATCAGTCTGGTTCTCAGAGAAAGGCATCATGGTTTTGGTGAGAAATTTTGGTTCAGCAAGGCATTCGAGGTCAAGAACAAGAAGTTGATATTACTGTAAAAGTACATTCAATGCTGTTGTCCTGATAAAATTAATTCCTAGTTTTTCAAAGCCCTTTAATTAAATATTCCTGGGATATTTGGAAAAAAAAAGATGATAAGCTTTTGTGTTAAAGTTCATTCGAGTTGAATCTTAAATCAGCTGATGCTATTATGCTAGGAACTTACTAAATGTTTCCAGGCAACAGAAAGAAAGTAGCAAAAGGTAAACAATTCAAATATGCTAAAGAGGAACAGACTGATACAAAAATAAAACCTCCTTCTGTATGAAACTCCTCACTTCTAAGCAATGTTTACTCCTTTTCTGTTTCATGCATAAAGAGGAAGGACAGAGTCTCAAAAAACAAGGGTCAGTGTTTTTCAGAGTTTTTTCATTGTGTTATTTCCACAAAAGTTCCTCTGACTATTTCCATCACTTCAGCAGAAAATTGCTTCAACACATGAAAACCACTACAGAGTCTCCAAAGATTTGATAAAGTCACTGAAGCCAACTCTGAAAGTCTCTCTGTGCTATACATAACTCTGTTGTGTTTTGGGGGTTAGATACTTCCCTATAACCTCTCTTGTGTGGCCTCCATACTGGGGTGTGGAGTCTGTATTTTGTGCCTTGTGATACTTATATTTTTTACAGCTCAGGCAAACTGGAGGTGCTGAAAATGCAGTTTGTGCCAGCTGACAGCAGTTGCTAACTGTAGTGAACTCCCCTTGGGCCAGCCAGATTCCAAAAGTGCTCTCCAGTATTTTTCTGATTGTCAGTGAGTTCTGCCATCAACTCTGAACCATCACCAGAAAACCCTTCTTCTTCTCAGGCACTCACACCAATATCCCTATTTTGCAAGGCTATTTTGCCTTGCTCCTTCTTTCCCTGGCCCTTCAGAAAATCTGAGTGCATGTCTAGAGAACAGGATTATATTGTTGCAGCAATATTGCAATATAGCTATTGTTTCTGAGAAAAAATGGGAAATATTTTTAAAGACAGATAACTTCATTTGAGTATCCTCAAATATCCAGGGAGCATCCCCTGATGCCCCAGCCTATAGGTGTGATGACTTTAGAGGCACCACAGTTCTGGGTATGGAATATCTCCTTATTACCCCTCTACTTCAGAATCATTCTTAGCCCAAAGCAAGTTAAAGATGCACATGAAAGCATCTTTCCACCTACACCTCTTTCTTCATTGTACAGTTGAATAGTTTGCAGATTTTTCTTACGAAAGGTTCTCTCTTTCAGTGACACACACATCTCAGGTAAAAATCATTAAAAAGTATCTTATCGTGCTGGAGAATTATATCATCTATAAGCCACCTCCCATATAAAATCCAGCCAGTGGTCATAAGCCGTATTTTTTTCCACCTTATCCCCAATATCAGCTGACCATTTCCACTTTGTTAAAATAAGCACAGTTTGACTCCCTTGGAGTGGAAAAACACCTCTTTGTAGACAAGGTAACATGTCCTGTGCTTGACTGGCTATACCTAACAGCATGTATTGGGTTTGCATGGCAAGGTTTTGGTAGCAGAGGGGCTACAGGGGTGGCTTTCTGTGAGAAACTGCTAGAAACTTCTCCCGTGTCCAATAGAGCCAAGGTCAGCCAACTCCAAGATGGGCCCACTGCTGGCCAAGGTCGAGCCCACCAGTGATGGTGGTAGTGCCTCTGGGATAACAAATTCAAGGGGGAAAGTAACTGCAATTTTAGCCTGAAAGAGGACAGAGAATATGTGAGATCACCAGCCCTGCAGACACTGAGGTCAGTGGAAAAGGAGGGGGAGGACATGTTCCAGGTGCCAGAGCAGAGATTCCTCTGCAGCCCATGGTGTAAACCATGGTGAGGGGCAGCTGTTTCCCTGCAGCCCATGGAGGACCCCACGCTGGAGCAGGTGAATTCCCAAAGGAGACTGCGACACTGTGGAGAGACTGCAGGGTCCTGGCAGGAGTAGTAGAGACAACATGCAATGAACTGACCACAAACCCCATCCCCCATCCATCTGCACTGCTGGTAGGGTGGAGGTAGAGAAAATCGAAAGTGAAGCTGAGCCTGGGATGCAGAGATGGGTGACAGCAAGGTTTTGGAAGATTTGGGTTTATTTCATACTACTCTACTCTGATTTGATTTGCAATAAATGAAATTAATTTCCCCAGTCTGAGTCTGCTTTTATCCAGATGCTAATTGCTGAGATCTCTCCCTTTCCATATCTCAGCCCAGGAAACTTTCATTATACTTTCTCTACCTTGCCCAGTTGAGGAGGGGAGTAACAGAGCCACTTTGGTGGGTACCTGGCATCCAGGTAGGGTCAACCCACCACACAGCCCTTTGTATTGATGAGCAGTGGAATTCTTCTCTTGTCCCTGTTGATGATTCACTACATGTTTCAGTTCAAAGCATTTCTCAACTGAACTTTATGGTCCACATAGCATATTTGTAGATTTTTATCATAAAAAATAACTATGTAGTTTATTACTAGCTTGATAGGGTAACCATGATAATAATGTTACCACTTTGGACTCACAGTGAGTTTGGTATGATCTTTCCCATCTTCTTTCTTCAAAGCATCCTGTAAACTGACTACACTAAGACAGGAAGCCATTCTTCAGGAGGTTGGTTTTAAATTTCACTTCCTTTAACAAACAGATATGCTCTTGCTCAACTTAATGCTCTTTGAAAAGGTATTAAGCTAAAAATGAGAGTCATGCTAATTATGGAAAAAGAATACCCATACATGGAGTTATTCAGCATTAGCCGTTCATTCTTGAATAACAATATATAACCAAGCCTGGGACATATTTTTAAGGTTTTCTTCATAATCATGGCAAATAGACCTTTAAGATTTTTTTTTTTTTTAAATTAAGTTAACATGATCTGGTTTTTGGTAGAGGGTGGGCCACAGAGGTGGCTTCTGTAAGAAGCCACTGGAAGCTTCCACCATGTCCCCCACAGCCAATCCCTGATAGCTCTGAAGAAGGGCATGCCACTGGTCAAGGCTGGGCTGATTAGAGATGGTGGTAACGCCTCTGTGATAATATATTTAAGAAGAAATCAAAACAAAGGTTGTGGCATAGTTGTAATTTTCCAGCCAGAGAAGAGCAGAGTGAGAATACGTGAGAAGAACAACTCTGCAAACAGGTCAGTGAGAAAGGAGGGAGAGGAAGTGCTCCAGGCACCAGAGCCGAGATTCCTCTGCAGCCCATGGTGAAGACCATGGTGAAGCAGACAAAATTAAAGAGAAACAAACCTGTGCAACCTGTGGCACAAAATTTGCTTAAGATAAATTGTTCAGAAAGCACATGAGTATTTGTATCTCCAAGTTCTATCCAAAATTTCAGTAAAAGACACTCCTTACAATGCAACAAGGAATGCAAAAAAATTTTCCACATTCCGAAAAGCAGGAAAAGTGATAAAATTTTAATTATATGAGGAAGTATTAATACAACACACAATGGGAATAAGATCCTGGTCCCTTATGTTAGCTCGGGTGACTCAGGCACCATGTCAGGATTTCCTCCCCTCTAAAAATTCTTTAATTGGAATGGATGATGAGGCATCTGTTGCCACTCCTTTGGACTCAGTACAGCTGTCTACGGGAAGACACAACTGTTTTGGGAAACAGACAATGGAAAATCTTTCTGACAAAGTACAAAAGGCCAACAAACAGTGGAGCCAAATCCATTCCTGACATCCCCCAAGAATATCAGTGGCATCATGGCAGAGATTATTATAGCCTACGTGCTGGATCATCTGCATCAGATTAAAAGCACTAGAATAATCTCACAAACCTGATCCACAGAAACAGCTAGCTATTAGGACATCTGGCTGTGGGTTAAAGTTCCCCTTCTAGGAAAAAGTTGCCAGCTTTTTTCTTAGGAAGACAGTTTTCTGTCTTCTTAGGAAGCCTATTTTGCGTTGCTCCTTCTTTCCCTGGCCCTTCAGAAAATCTGAGTGCATGTCTAGAGAACAGGATTATATTGTTGCAGCAATATTGCAATATAGCTATTGTTTCTGAGAAAAAATGGGAAATATTTTTAAAGACAGATAACTTCCTTTGAGTATCCTCTGTCCCCGTGTATGCTCACAGAGAGTAGGATAGGGGAGAGATCAGGACAGGCATCTTTGAAAGCACTAAGGAGCACAGAAATAATCTGACCATATACTTAATGTTTGCTTATTGGGAATTTTTATTAAAGGTGTGAAGTCTTTTAACTTCCACACGTTCATAGTCCAGTGATGAGCTAACTCAGCCTAAGGAGGAAAAGCTCCCCATGGAAGTGAATGCATGCACCACACACCCCCCACCCCCACGTACAAGCACAGAAGAGGGGAAGAGTTCTAAGGGACCCTCTGTATATTCACTGTAAGAGCTGCCTTCCATTACCTACAACACACTGCAGTGCTGACCTTGCCAGTAACTGCTGCAGCAGCCAATTTACCAGCTCAGGAATCACTGAAGTGTTATTTTGCCAAGGACTCTGAAGCATTTAAAGGAGTGGAAAAGTGTTTCTATTCTCTTGTGTTCAGAATAGTCAGGAATTCACACACACACATTATGAGGCCACCCAACAGAGATTATGAAATTGTCTCCCTGAGATGATCAAAGGTGTCTGTGTTAAAGACACCTTGCATCTTTGTGTACTAAAATATGGAAATGTATGCATTCCAGTCAAATCTTGCATTGAAACTTGACAATAAAAAAGGGAGAGGGGGAGTGTTGTAAGACAGACACATTTACAGACCGATCTGCTCCACATTAGGTTTTTTTCTGAATATAACAGTACTGTTTGGAAACTGTATTAAAATTATTTCAGTAAGAAATTATATAGTACTCTCAAACATTTATTGGAAGCTGTTGTAATTGCAAAGTGCAGGAGAATACACATAGTATTCAGGATCCTGAAGTCATAATCCTAAGCATAAATCTTTCTGAAAATTCCCAAAAAAGCCTAATTTTAGCCAAATTTTCAATAACAAGAGATAAACAGAGAGCAAAGTAGAAGACAAAAAAAATGGATTCATGTATAGTTTTCCATCACTACTATTACAAGTACACTGAGGGATTAGACTACATGGGATTTCAAGCAGGAGAGGATCTCTACAATATTGTTCTCCACAACCCCCGTTAGGACTTAATGATGCTGCAAGCAGGATTAACTCTTACAAATTTTATCCTACTGCTGGTGCTACACAACTGTGGGAACACCATGGCTTCTGCCCAGGCTTTGCTCTTAGGGGAAGAAATCTGCAACAAAAACAGAGAGGCACCAGTTCCTCAGGGACATCTTACTGATCTGCACATCACGCAAATCCATTAAGCACGTATCTGGGATTCCCAGACTTTAACATTCCCATAGAGTGCTCCATCATCCCTAAAGCTCTAAGAGGACAGAAAGTGTCAGCTGAACCTCATGAAAACTCCTGCTTTGTTTCCCTTCTTGTGGGATGCTGTTTCTGGGGTACAGTGATAAATATGTATTTGCATACACCTTTAATTGAGCCCATATTTATCCTGTCAGCAAAATATTTGGCTTATCAGAATAAACGGGTGGGAAAACACTGAGGAATTAATGGAAGCACTCAACCTTTTCTAATTATACACTGCATTAAACTTTTATGAGAGAAACCATATAAAGATGCTTCGCTATGAGTGTATTCTCAGAGCAGCTAATTTAATTTGGTCAGTTGAACTGATCAGGCAAACAAAAGTTTAACCCAACAAAGAAAAATATTCATGCAAGGGTGGAATCCCACATTAATCTCTGAACAGAATAAAAACAAAGCTGAAAGCTCATTGCTGGCTTCAAAAGGTAATAAAGAACATGGTGCTGTATCACAAAAAAAATCCTAAGTCTGAAGCAAAGGGTTGATCTAAGGCACTGTTTCCAAGCATACATGTTTGTCTTTTGCTCATTTTATTTATCTGCCTTTGATATATCAGCTGATGCTGGATTTTATTTATATTACACTATTTATTTCTTCAGCTCCAACTCAGATGCATGTCCCTGCTGTGCAGTGCAAACATGTACATGATAAAACATCAGCTTTGTTTCAGAAAGCAATGAATTTAAGGGCTGAACAGACAAGACAAGAAAACTGGCAGGGGAAAGGAAAACCCAGAACACTCATTTCACCTTGTGCAGTTGAGGCACAAGATCATGATGTTACACTGGTAAATGGCAGCAATGTTTCATTACTGACATACATAGGGATGGGGTTACATTTTACGTGTACCCAGGGAGACATGGAACATTCATGGCAGAAGGGAGAACTGAGCCCCAGTCTGCTGCACACCATTCAGAGGTGCTGACATTCTTTCTTTAACTGTTTACCAACACAAAATACTTTTCACAGAATCATGGAATTGTAGAATGGTTTCACTCAGAAGGGTCCTTAAAGATCCTCTAGTTCCAAGCCCCCAGCCACAAGCAGGGAAACCTTTCACTAGACCAGGCTGCTCAAAGCCCTGTCCAACCAGGTCTTCAACACTGCCTGGGATGGGACCGCCACAACCTCTCTGGGCAACCTGTTCACAGAGAAGGAAGTGCCTCACCACCATTACAGTAAAGAATTTGTTCCTAATAGCTAGTCTAAACCTACCCTCTGTCAGTTTAAAGCCATTTTCCCTTGTCCTATCACTACATACCCTCTCCAGTTCTCCTGTAGGTGCCCTTATATTGGAAGGTTGTTCTAAGGTCTCCCTGGAGCCTTCTCTTCTCTAGGCTGAACAACCCTGTCTCTCTCAGCCTATCTGCACAGGAGAGGTGCTCCAGCCCTCTGATTATCTTCATGGACTTACTCTGGATTCACTCCAAGAGGTCCACATTCTTCTTATGTTGGGGACCTCTGGACTCAGCACTCCAGGTGGGGTCTCACAAGAGCAGGAGAGAGGGGCAGAATCCCCTCCCTCACCCTGCTGGCCACACTGCTTTGGATGCAGCCCAGGACACAACTGTTTTTTTGGGCTGCAAGCACACATTTGCTGGCTCATATCCAGCTTCTCATCCACCAACACCCCCAAGTCCTTCTCCTCAGGGCTGCTCTAAACCCATTCTCCATCCAGCCTGTACTTGTATTTGGGATTGCCCCAACTCAAGTGCAGGACCTTGCACATTTGGCCTTCCTGATGTTTGCATGGATCCATTTCTCAAGCCTGTCAAGGTTCCTCTGGATAGCATCCCTTCCCTCCAGCATGATAACTGTACCACACAGCTCAATGCCATCAGCAAACTTGCTGAGGGTGTGTTCAATCCCACTGTGCATGTCACCAACAAAGATGTTAAACAGCAGTCCCAATACTGACCCCCGAGGGACCCTGCTCAGAGTTTTATTTTTCTTTACTTTATCCCTGGCTGCTCAGTCAATCTCTCTGTGCTCCTCCCAGGCTACCTGTTCTTGCTTCCCTGCTCCATAGGGTTTCTTTTTGTGTTTGAGTTTGTCGTGAGCTCCTTGTTCATGAACGCAGAACTCCGGGTGTTCATGCCTGATTTCCTCTTTTCTGCGATGCATCACTCTGTATGCATCTGGGACACATATACTCGTGTACAGAATAAACACATGCATTACATATACACTCTATACACAGTATGGAAGAAAACATATTATTTTTGACAGTGTACATATAATTTATACAGTACAATACACATTACACTTACCTCAAAAAAATAGCCAAACAACCTCAGAGCCACTGGGTTTGATGCCCACTGCTTGGTATTTATTAAAAAACAGTATGTGGCTTTGCTTAGTAATTTGTAGGTGTTAATACCTGCCGGTTGCCTTTTGAGAAAGAGACGATTTCATGTTGCTGATTTGTGACAGACACTGGTAGGCTGGTGGGTGGGCACCCACCCTTCCACAACTGTGATTTCAGCTTTTGAGAAATAGGAGGTGTGTGCACTAGAAAAGAATGTGGGCTGAGCTGACCTGACCTCTGTAGCCAAATCTGGCACACAGAGTAGTGGCTTTGGAGTTAAGGGGTGTCCTGCTTTACCAGCAGCAGTTGTCATGCTGGGCAGATCCTTTCAAAAGTTTCCCTGCTTGGCAGCTATTGGAGGAAGACAGCAAATTGCAAGAGTGTAATAAAGACTAGACCTGGATGGAAAACAGAACTTTGTCTAACAAAATATGGTGATATTTCAAGTTGTGAAGAAGCACTTCAACATTTTTAAGATTCTACACAAGACAATTCTATTTAAAGGGAATACCCCCCCACCACCCCCCCATTTCTGCTCCATCATTTTTGCTGTTGGGATTTTTTTAATAGAAGATAAGAAAGAAATTGAAATAGATACAAGATTCTAAGAAACAATACCAAAAAAAACTCAATTTTTTTATTCTAAATATGTCAAAACTTCTTTTTCAAAATTAACATAGGCAAAACTTGCCTTTCAAAGACTTTCAAAGTTAGTATTACCCCTGATGTCTTGCCAATCAGCTCTAATAAAAATATCTACTGTTTTATAATTCTTTAAGAGTCACAAATGAGAGGTGGTATATACACATAGTGAATAATAATAATAATAATAATAATCTTTGTAGATAGGTATAGATTTAAGATCTGTATTTTTTAGAGCTGAGATATATATTAATAAAAAGAAAACAAGAACTCCAGCAAAATAAAGCTGACTTCTCCTGTGGGATGTGACTGACAGAACAAAATGATTACACTAAACACTACATTAAGTCCTGCTAGTCTGAATCAAGATCTTTCACAACATGTTATATTGAGTTTTCTCTGTCTCCTACTGAATTTTTCTGTGGAAAATACTCATTTGTTGCTAACTTCAATGTATATATTACAACAACAATTTTAAGGGACATATACTGAAGCTTCAAATAATATTTTGGAAGAACATATTCAGGCTTACATTCCTAGAAATCCCAGATCAACATTGGATATACTTCTAAAGAGATACACAAATTTTCAAAGAGAAATGTGGTACTCAGTGCAGAAACTATTTAAAGAAGATCTTTGGCTATAACATGTAGAACCTCAGTCTTGATAGTCAAATTGTCTTTTTCTTCATTAATATTCTATCTTTTACAGAATCACATCATTATGATGGAAACTGCTTAAAATGAAAACAACAACTGCTTCCTCATTGCAAACTTTGTGGTATTAGGCACAGTCTGAATTTAGTTTTGCAACAGCATGTGTCATTCTGTTGAGGGCAAGCAAATGATGCCACTTAGCAGTTCTTTGCTGCAAATTTTATCAATGAGCTTTGTCAGCTTCTCTATGTAGTCTTAGGCTGCTGGCCATGAAAAATCTGAGAAAACAAGCAGTTTTCCTGTTCTGTACCCTGAAGAAATGGGCTTTGCCTGATTTACCTGCATGTTAGAGTTCTATGTGATATAGTGCTTCGTACTTCACATCTAGCAGCTGTGATTACAAATATATGCTAAACTTGTTCAGGAAGGAAGGAAATAATTTACCAGTTGATAAAGTGCAAATGTCTACTTCTTCATGACCAGTTCAGACTTTTCCCATGCTACCTGAACATCCAAGCACTCAACTTGAATGCCATAGCCCTATCAGAGTGGAATACAGAGCACTGAACTGGAATTTAGAAAACCTGAGCTTTGTAACTATTCCAGCAAACAGACTACACTTCTCCACTTCAGGAGCTGTCATCCATAAAACAGGAAAAAGATGATCTATCCATGAAAAGTATTATGGAAAAGCACTTAAAATATACTACTGATATGATATTGCAGCTCTTTTACTAACTGGAGTTAGGTCCAAGCGATAAAGTCTGGATCCTAATGCTCCATTTGCAAGTCAAATTTTGCCTGCCTAATGTCATGCCTGAAAATACCCTGAGCATAGGCTTTATGTGTGGAAGGTAACAAACACCATTCCTTTTGTTTCAAGGCTGGTAACATTTTCTCTTAAAACAGTAGCTATTGCTTTAGCGTTTTTTGTTGAATTTGCTCATCAGTAATCACGTATGAGTTCAGAGCAAGTGTAGGGAACACCACTCCAAAGGAAAAATTTCTGAGCAGTTATGAGTACCTAAAATAGAAGCATAGAAAAACAAGACCCTGGGTTTTTTTCTTTGCTAGTCAAATAGCCATAGCAAAATATAGAAAGTACATAGCAATCTATGTGACCTGACATTATGTATATAATCCAGTGTCTTTATCTACTAGATTATTTTCCTATAGCTGAGGCACTCAGTTTCCAGAGACAAATAAGTGTCATCTTGTTGCACAGAAAGTTCCTCAGATAGTAAAGCGGGTTCTGCCTGCAGCAAGACAGCAAAGGTTTATCCCAATTTCACATGATGATATAATTAGAAATAGAATGGGCAAAGACTGAAAAAGGATCAATCCATCAAATGAAGGAGTTTTCATTAAATTCTGATGGTGCAATACAATTAACAGTGGACACCTCTGGTTCAATCACAGGTGAAAAATGTGATTTTCCTCTATATCCAAGTTTATAGTTTTAATTGAGTCAGTAAAAACTATTTTTATATACATAAAAGAATTATATAAATAAATGTTATTTAAGGACGACTCATACACTTTTAACATTTCTGTGACTGCAGTCTAGCCTTTAAGAACTTGCCAATGCCAGCAATCAGAGTTTAGAAGAGAACAAAATGTACTTTATAGAGAAATTAGTAGTAAAAGCAGATGAACTTGTTCTGAAGAAGGTTTCAGTATGTGCCCTTTGAAGAATACATGCCCCACCATTTACAGCTACAGTGAGTCAGAGAACTGGGCAAGGCCAACTCCTCAGAGAGAAGAATGACTCACCAAAATGTGTTTAGACTGAGCACCCCGGCCCTGACTTCCTCATAATAAGAAACAACACAGTGGAAGACATGGAGGTGGTCAGATGAAGAAACATCTGCCCCAGTGGAACCACTTTTTCCTAGCCCTAAATCATCTGCCTTAGTTGATAACTTCATCATATATAGAGCTGTAAGGTGAGGAATTCTGATCTCACTGAAAAAGTAGGCACTTCTAGGGGAGGATAGGAATGATCCAAATGCAAGTAAATAAAATACAGATAAAAAGAAGGACAAAGTTCCTTGAAAAAAATTAACAATTACTTGATGGTCTGAGAGATGGTCTAACTTACAGAGAACAGAGTTTCATATGTGGCTGTTTTTGTAATTATCATTCTTTTACTCTGTATGTGATGCTTTTTTCTCAGAAGGGCTAGAAGCCCCCTCACTGTGCTGCAATCAGAGATGGCCAAGGCTGGTCCTATGTTTCTGCCCCCAGCTCAGCAGAGAGACACACTCATGGAAAAGAGCCCTTCAAATGCCTGAATTATCACAGCATTCAAACATAAGGAAGGAGTCCTTGTGGACTTAGCAGTATCAAAGAGTAGGACTGGCAGTGAAATAAAATGAAGAGATCATTCTAACACCCTAATCTGTGGAGCAGTGTAGACTAATCACTATAAAATGAATATACAAAAAGCACTGCTTAGGAAGAGCCCTGGCACTGTTGCATGGGCAGCTTGATGGAGGGACTGATGCCCAGGTGGGTCTTTGGCTAAATATTGCATTGCACAGAGCTGAGCTGTCTGACATGGCACAGCTCTCAGTCAGCACAGGGGCTGCCCACAGGAGCAGAAAGAAGAGGTTCACTCCTTCCTGGGACATCCCCCCAGGGCAAACATGACCATCCTCAACACAAGTGTATTTAACAATCACTAAGAACAAAAAATGTTCCAAGAATTTCTGTTCACACTTTTTACAAGCTTTCCATCTTTGTCTATAATGAACCAGCTTTGGATTTAAAAAGTTTTATTTTAAATAGTACATGGTAAAAGAGTATGTCACAATACCATATGAATCTTTCTTCATACTAATTTTTTTAATACTTTAGTCTTGGTGAAATCCCATTCATTCCAAATACTTCCCCCAAATATTTCTTTCTTGGGACTTTACCTGTGGGACTATGCTTCTTCTTGATAGAAAAGATTGACAGTAACCAGAGTTAAATTAACTCTTTCGTTGTGTAAAAGGGAATAAAAGCAAAGTTGCCATTTAATTTAGTGGTAGAATATTAGTGAGAGGCATCCTCAGGCTCCTGAAACTGTGTTCTGCAATGAAATTCAGTTTAATTTTATATGATCCTGGTCATCTTGAGAAATGCTGCACATTTCAAGATGCCAGTCCGCCCCAGCTAAAACCCAGAACTGGCCCTTCAATGCACTTGGATTTTATATATATGAAATATATTTATTTTGGGTAGTCTGAGGTTTTGTGGGGCTTTTTTTCTCCTGAAGCAGCCAAAATTATTTATATGTTTCTTTCAGGGTTGACAGGCAGTTTATTTCATTATCAGTATTAACCATACTTCTTGAATTTCCTGTCATTTAGCAGCAGCTTAACTGATTACAAAAGAAGAAAAATGAACACTGAGTGCCTCTGCAGGAGACTGTGAAACTAAGGATAAATACCTGCTGAATTTCAATATTTCTCTAAAGAGGTTCACATAGACAGTGCCTGAGGAGAGCAGAGGTCTGAAATGAAAAGGGTTTCTCAGCTTTTTGTCTAGTTCATCTCCTTGTTCAGAGATCACTCCATTCAGAGGTCACCTGTGATGGTTTTTTAAGTCACAATTAAAAATTTTGTTATGTCTCAGTAAATATTTGAGTAGAAACTGAGCCAGCTACAAAACTACAAGTCCAATAAAAACGTTATTTTTAAAAAAAACATTCCCCAGAAATACATGTGAATTTATAATCCATGTGTATGTACCATAATTAAAATGTGCTTTGATGCGCTTTGATGCAGGATATGAATATTGATTGTACCTCTAGAAATCCATGTGATTCTTGATCCACTTTTCTTCTGCCCTCTATACAATAAATCGTAGGCATAGGGGATACTTTTAGCTAAATCTGTGAAACTAACTGTACCTTATCATCTACTGTCTTGGAAGCTGAGAAGGAAAAGAAAACACATCAGCCTGTTTATTCAAGTTTTCTCTACAGAAACCAACAAGGAAGTGTTGCCACCTTGGAAAGGCTATTCTTCCTTACTGCTACATATAAATATGGTTCAGTAAAAATGTTCTCAAATGGAAATCTCAAAAATTTAAAAAATAAAATCAACTGTTTATGTCTGATGGGTATACTAGTTCTGAGTCAAGAGGTGGAGGTGATAAGTTTAGGAGAGCAGAGTATGTTGTTCTGTAAAAGAACAGAAAGAAATGGTCTCAAGTTGTGCCAGGAGAGATTTAGATTGGATATTAGAAAAAATTCCTCACTGAAAGGGCTGTCAATCATTGGAACAGGCTGCCCAGGGAAGCAGTAGAATCACTGTCTCTGAAAGCAATCAAAAAATATCTAGTTGTGGCACTTAGGGACATGGTTTAGTGGTGAAGGTGACAGTGGTAAGTTAATGGTTGGACTGGATGATTTTAGAGGTCTTTTTGATCCTTAACAATTCTATGATTCTATATATTCTATTGAAGCTGAGTGTTGTTTAGTTTTAAAATAAAACATGTAAAAGATTCATATGGGGAAAGGAGAAAAGAAAAGAATGTTTTGTTCTCTTCATGAAAGAGAGGTTCAAAGAATAAACTTGAACCTTTTAATAATAACACTCTATTATTTAAAGACAAGTATTTTTTGACATCCAAGGGCAGTCTGCTTTAAAAATGGTGTGTGTTTCAATTTGTGAGTTCAGCATCTTTACCACCCTCAGAGGAGGATGAAGAGTTGATTCTAGACCTGTTTTTGAAGCTGAGTGCTGTGAGACACATAACGTGACACATAAAGTGTCTTTATCACTCTTAGACTTAATGCCAGTGACTCACACCAGGAAGCTTAGTGGGGAACTCAGCTCTTCAAACAGCCAAAGGCTTAAAGGCCAAGTTACAGTCATCGTTTCCATGTATGCAGAACAAGAAAAGGCATTTTTGCACCATTTGAGATTCTCCTGAAATAGTGCTGGGAAAAGCTCCAGGGAAGCCAATGAAATAACACAGGGGATGCATCTGTTTGACAAGCATCATCATCTCTGCAATGTTTACCATAGAAAACAGAAAGACACCCCTAATAAAAGTAAAAATAAATTTCCAAACAAAACAGTAAAAAAGGAAAATATTACCAGTCTATCAAAAAAAAGATCATGAAATGTCAAACTTAGCAGATTTTTCAGTTTTTTAAATGCCCTTCTGTTGCCAGGGCACTTACATTCACAAACTTTCAAGTTGTTTTCTTCACAGAGGAAGCTTGTTTCTTTACCGTCCCTATGGCCAGGAGCTTTCTTTAATTAAAAACACTCCCAGGCTGAATATAAACCAAGTGGATTTTACAGACTGAAAGCTCAGCAGTGACCCTGGGGGTGCCTGCCTAATCCACACAGCTGGGTTCACTTCCACTGAAAACTGAAGCAGAGAGGAGAGAGCATGCAATAAGGTCTCATCCCAGCATGGAGCTAGGGTTCCTGCACAGGTCCAAGAATTAGGAAGTGCTTCTCTCAATAATTAATACAAGAAGTATTGCATCTGTAACAAATCAGTTCACATCTCAGTCTCAAAGCAGACAATTTAAGGAAATGAGATAAGATGGTGATTTAAGATACAAATTGACAATACTCAAAACTACTATTTTTATATAACATGCTTATGAAGCATGTACTGTGCTATACATCAGTGATGTGGAGTCATTGTCTGGGAAAGCTGCAGCCTTCCATCAAATTTGGGCAAGTAATTCCAAGTTGACCACCTATTACAAACAGCAGAATTAGATCAATTGACTCAACACCACTAACAAAACTGAAAAACAAAGGTGAACAAAAAAAGGAACTAATACATCATTAGGCTGTATCAATTAAGTTCCACATTCTTTTCTATACTTAGACAAAACTCAGACAACTCCAGTGAAAATATAAAAACAGGACTCTGCTGTAAAGCTTAGGAGATACACTAAAGCTGTGTGAAGAATTTAGTCCATTATCAAAACTTTCACTGAAATGATCTTTCTAACTGTCAGCTATTGCAGAATTGCAGTTAAAAACAAGCTGTTTAAAAACAAAAGAAAGCACCTCTGTTTTTCCTTAGGGTGCATTGTATGCTGTTATTCTTCATTCGGTAACCCATATCTGTTATTGCTAAGTTTTGTGCATCATTAAGAAAGCTGTTTATGAAAATGGTATTGTACAGCTTTCTGTTTTGATAGAGAATGAGAGCTATTTGAAAGACATGGAAATTTTATTCAATCATAATTTCAGCTATTGGTAACTGAAGCGTTGCTTTTATGTGTCCATCTTCTACAATACCTCAATAAAAGGTCCAATTAAAATGTTACAGCTCATGCTCCCTTCATCTATCAATTCACAATTATATTTGCCAATACTAACTGGCCTCCTGAATCATCAACACTGTAAATTCCCACTTTCTCATACAGGCTGTTATTCAGTCCTGATAGTTCTTTTTGCTTTCAAAGATACATCAAACTTTAATGAAAATGTGGAAACTTTTTTGACAAAAGGGAAATATGCTTATTTTTTACTGCTCCTCTTGTTATATTTAAAAACTGCAGCTTCTTGTCCTGAGGGTATGGATGAGGTCTGGTATTACTAAAATTTAGCGAAGGGTTGTCACAATTCAGCTACTGATCAGAATAATTTGCAAATGTCCAAAAAGAACTGCATCAAAAAAATCCTTATCTGAATTCAACACACCTGCAATAATAAAAATACAAGATAAATAAAAAAGAAACACAAGAGAAGGAAACTAAAGGAAGAAAAGAAATTATTTTCTTCATTTATTTGTAAACATTTTTCCTAAAATTATTGCTGATTTCCCACACTTCCTTTATGTGAAATTACATCAGTGCAGTTCTGTGTGTGGCAGCTCTGGTCTCGTTTGGATCAGCACAGCAGCACCATGTATCAAATGGCTGTGGCTGAATATTTGCTTTTATCCTACTGACTAAGAGCAACTTGACTACCTCTTACCCTTGACCTTAGATTCCTGTTCTCATCTTACTCTACAGATGAGAAATGTATTGGCTGAGTATTTTTCATATAGGTCTTTATAAGTATATATGCTACCAAGTATTAGAGGTAGAGAAGGTAAGTACACGAATGACGTGCATAAATGAAGGGCAGGGAAGTTTGTGTCAGTCTAATTTCTGTGGCCATTTAGTACCATGTCTGACAGGCCTAAAACACATCTGACATCTGAACATATGAGTTTTACCTACAGAGAGCTTCATTGTGTCAAGCAAATAAAGGTACTGATGATCATCATCTTTATTTAGGGCTTTTAGTTATAACATAGAAAATATTGACTACCAAGGTCAAAGGAGTGATATAATTCAAAATACAGTGGGAATTTTACCAGAGAAAAAAACTTGAGTGTGACACTGATGATCTGTGAGGCAGAACACATTTCTAATTAACATTTTGTACTTGATGGTGCTTAAGTACAGCAGACCTCCCAGACAGACAGCACTGTTGTAACATGACTGAGAAATGATACAGGTGTGAATAACTGATGCCATATTAAGATAACTACCCACTGAAAATACTCTCTTGCAGATGGGGACAAACTCCTGGTTTGCTGAAGGGTCACAAAAACTGTTGTACAAAAAACGTAATCTAATTATCTTCCTACACTGAGTATATTAGGCTATGCAGTTTGTCAGTCTAACACCTTTGCCTCTATTCCTAGTCCTGCATTTATGTAAACCAAATTACTTAAGTTATTCATGGCTCTCATTACTGTAAATAAGAATAAAATTCCACTTTGTATGTAAACATAGATGAACACACATCTGAATACAGCACTACGCTATGCATAACAGTCTTTCTAGTTACTACAGTTCAAACACAAATTGCAGTAATTCTTTCCCCACCACCCACCAAAGGCAAAAAGACACATAAAGGGAACACATTTCGACCCTCCTACCAACAAAACAGCAACAGATGCATACTGAAGTAGGAACAATGTGCTTCACTTCTGTGGTAGTGTGCCAGTAACAAATCAGCTGTGCTACAGAAGAAATTCTACAGAGCATGAACATTAGCATTGGTGGGGGGGGGGAAGAGAAACTTGATATTTAGGAGGACAACAACGTGACTGAAATGTTCCATACCAAGCATTGAGCCCAGATTAAGTCTCTCTGAAGTCAACAGTAAAATTATCACAACTAAATGTTATGAAATGGGGTACAACGAGGCAAAGCCTCTTTTAAGGCACAGTCCTCTTTCTGACTTTGATCCTCAGTGAAAGAGAATAAAATACAATATGAAAATGAAAAAATCCTGTATGAAATCAGTTTTGACAACATTAAACTGTATCTTCTACACATCAAATAGCTGATATTGTTTTCACCATATTTCGTCAACCACCATGCTAGTTAGGACTGATAAGTAAATACTTGCTTAAACATCTTTACTTCAGCACAATGCTTTTAAAAAAATGCTTTGGTAGCCAAAAAACATTTTTCTAAGCCGGTTATCTTTACTGCTTTTTTAAATTTCTACTTGTCTTTCCTGTAAAACTGGCAGTTCTTCAGGACTCCATGCTGCTGTCTCTCATATTCTCATCATTTATTGAAAATCTGCCTGAAGGATGACTTCACAAGCATGGCAGTAGCACTATTTATTTTCCAGCCCCTTTTACTCTGCTAATAGACTTTTAGCAGTAGCAGAGTCTAAACAATTTATAGTGAATGGAGAATCCTAGCTCTTCCAAATAAAACGTGTGACTGAAAGCAGGTAGTATAAATGGTTTACAACCCACTGGGAGGATGTGACTAATGTGTGGCTATACTACTGTCTGTTGCTGAATAGAATTAAAATAGTTCATTTTTTACCTCTGGGCCAGAAACTGCTGGTTATAGTCATCGCTTAATCTGATTTCTCAATGTAAATATTTCAGGGAATCCATCAATCTACCTATCCATCTAGCTATATATTTGGTTTAGAAATAATTTTTCCCCAGGTCATTCTATTTCTGCATGCAGTAATACACAACATATTACTTGTGCTTTGCCTCAAAAGAAGTCCCAAATGCTCTAAAGTCAGGGAATAGCTGATCAGGAGAGTTGATATTACTGTGTACAGACACAGGCCCTGAGCACTCTCCTCCTACAGAAAACTTCACTTAGCTGGGACTGTAGTGAATCATTTACATTCATTTACATTGCTTTCTATTTCACAATTCAGCTAATCCTGGGAAGAAATAAAACTCTGCCCACACAAGCAAAACCCTCAGAACCCTCTTTTTTTTTCATTTTTCCTATTATTTGGACTGCTCAAAAGTTATTACAGAATCCTCTGAGTTGGAAAGGACCCACAAGGATCATGAAGTCCAGCTCTTAAGTGAATGGCCCAGAGAGGGATCAAACCCACAACTTTGGCACTGTTAGGACAATGCTGAGCTAATCTCCACAGAAAATGAAAGTTTCCATACAACATGTATAACTTCCCCTCTATCCAGGATGTCCTGTGCTCTCTTCTAAATCAATGCAAAATTTGAAATTTCCAGACAGCTTGTATGATTTTCTCTCCTTTTGTATCCTATCGACCTTCCCTGCATTTTTTTATTCAGCTAAGTAAATGGTGTCATTTCACAACTTCAAGGTCTCAGCTGGGGCTAACATTCTTCCCACTTTCTAGCTACTGCTGGTTTTTTCTTTCTGTTAAATAAATGTGACACTGTCTGAATTATTTCTTTTGCCTGTGTTTCTGGATTGGCTTTGTTATACCTTGGTTATTATATTGCCTTTTTCAGTGCTTTGCATCAATCAATCCAAGTTACAATTTGTGATGGAATTCACATAAGCTTTTGTAGCTATGGCATCCTCTTGAGAGGCATGTGAGACATTAGACCTTTGCTTGTTTTTGAAATCACAGGTAGGAATGGGCTGCCTGGATAGCAAATGTCACTAATTTAAACTGCATAAATATATCTGTATTCAAACACCATTTTGCATTCTGTCAGGAGAAAGATGAAGAATGTCTTCACTTATGGGTCTTAGGTTGTGTTCAAAATTTGCTCAGTTCACCTCTTTTGAATACCTGATACCAGCAATGACACATAAACCAAAAGCAGGCTAGGAATCTGCCATCTTTAGTAAACCTAAATAAATATTCCAGTTTTGCCTTAAATAATGCCTTTCAGATGCTCTGTCTCCAAGGCAGTGCAGAGATAGCTGCCAGCAGGAAAATTTTAAAATTCTGATTCAAATTCAGCACATTGTGGGGTTTTAATTCATATTCATGCTTTCTCTGAAGAATATCTATATCCAGCATTGTCTAGCAAATTGCTGCAAGCAGATCATTACATATCTTAAATAGCAAAGTATTTAAAATAACAACTCTTTCCAAATAGCCTTTAGACTTTTTAGGTAATAAAAGACAAAGGAAGGCATTTGTAGAATAGCCAGAATTTCAGCAGCAATAGATGAAATATTAAAAATTAAATGAGTTATTAAGCAACACCTGTTCTGTTTTCCTGATATCCCATTATCACCTCCCCATCCCTTTTCCTTATATACTTCTGCTTCTTTCATTGCCAACCAGTATTTGCTATTTCAAACACACAAATGTAGAGGAGGTGGAGGTGTCACACTAAAGGTAAGGGAAAGGTTTGACTGTACAGCCCTTATAGTTAGTGATGATGTGGTTCAGAGCAGCTGGGTGAGGATCAGGGAGATGATAAAAAAAGGCAGATGTAGTGGGTGTCTGCTACTGATTGTTTAACCATGACGCAAGCATTGATGAGTGACTCTATAGGCAATTAGGAGAAATTTCTTGATTGAGAGCACTGGTCCTTATGGGAGATTTCAACTTCCCAGACATCAACTGGGACTATCACACTGCTGTGATGAGCAGGTCTTGCAAATTCTTGAGGTTTGTAGGAGATAACTCCTTGCCATAGGCACTCAGTGCACCAAATAGGAAAAGCCTCCTAAACTTGCAGTCACGAAGAGAGAAGGAGGATGCGATTGCAGGTGGCTGATTTGGCCACAAGGAACAGGAAGTTGTTGAATGCATGCACAGCAAGGGCTACACAGTGAAAAGAAAAGGAATCATTATTTCTGGGGCAGAATAAAATTTCTCTCCAAAAATACATTTTGCCTTACAGAAATTATTATTTTTTCTTGCCAAGAGCATTCTAGGTTAAAAAAAGTGGAAATTAAACACACAAAAATAAATAACTCAAATGCAACTATATACAGCTTTATGGGATATAGAGAGCATGGATATGTATTACAGTGCTTATTGGCAGAGTTTGAAAAAGAAAATTAATTACAGACTACAGTTATTTATATAGTATAAAAAGTTACTCAGATGTTTGTGGCTTTTTTACAAATAAAGTCTCTGGTTGTCTTTGGAAGAAAAAAATTAATATATAATATTTGAAATGCAGGAAGTAATTTTTTTAAAATAATATTTCTCATCTTTAATATGTGTTTGGTAAAAAAATATTCTATCTACAGATGAAAAAATGCATAATAAAATATTCTAGTTGGATGGCAGAAGCAGCAAGCTATTAATCTGTCCTTTTGTTCAGTTTAGATACTTCTTAGATTGCATATTAAAAACTCATTGTTCCAAAACTGCACTTAGAACAATCCATTAATAATAAGAGTATTTATGGTGCCATTTAAAGCATTATTCTTGCTTAGAAGTGTATAGACAATTTTTTTTTCTATTTTATGAAGTATGAAAGAAACAGTTGTTTCTGTTATATTAACTCATAACTATGAATTAAGAAAATCCGAAAGTGACAACTAATGGTAACACATTCCATATCCAGCTCCTTGAAAGAGCAAGTTTTACAGAAAGATTCAACTTTTTCACTCAACAGCCAAAGACAAACCCAAATCCAATGCAAAATACAACCAGGTTACAACTTGCTCTACACACTTGCATAAACCCATCACTGTCGCTTAACACTTTTTTGTTGTTAATATACTCTCCAAGCTATAAATTGGGGCTGGTTTTTTTATTCCTTTAGAGTCAGTGGTCTACTGAAAAATAGTAACAGACATTAAGAAAGTGTCCCTAGCCCTCCTGAAGACCCTTGTGATTATGGTAAAATTTTACTTCCCGTTTCATTGAGTAAACTGGCTTATTCCCAAAGTCAAATCATATTTGCCCTTCAGTTCATAGTGTCTATACTCCAGGGTGACCTTGTACATAGTTTTAATATTCCTTTAGACTATTAGATGAGTGTTTTAAACACTGAAGCTTATTCTGAGTGGGTACATTTTAAGGCAATACAGTAGATAATCGTCCTTGCTTTTTGTGATGACCGGCTGTAGAAATATTGGACACACTAACAGAGAATATTTATTGGCATTTTTTAACTCTTACCTGTCTATTACTTTTTTCAGATTATTAAATTCTATCCAGATTATCCAAGTTAAATTTTAAGAGGCTTTCTCATATAAAATCTGCAATGAAAATCCTGTCTGACAGCTTTTTGGAGCTTTCTTTTACAAATTCAAAACCAAGGAAACACACCTCTGCAAACACTAGGACATTGCTACAAGCTAACAGTTTGTATTTTGTCTCTTCATGCTTGTACATGAATCTGGCATTCATTAAATTATTCAAATGCATCCTAATGATAAAAAATATCCAAGTGCCAGGCACTAGAAAACCACCGACCTGAAAAAGAATGAAAAGAGGTGGTGTCAGAAAAAGGGATATGAAAGAAAAACCAAATTAGTAATTCAAAACCAGTAAGTCATCAAGGCTAAACAGTGTATGTGAGAGTGCAGAAGTAGTTTATATATAAATAATTGAATTACTAGAGGTACTATGCTATGCTGTATTAAAAAAAAAAAATTGTAAGCTGGAAAAATGTCATATCATACCAAGTTACTTAAGTTTGCGCCGTCCAGAGAAGACTGTAGGAAAGTGTTGAAAGATCTAAGAGCATCATGATAGTATAACTAAGTACTTAATATGCACATTGAAGAGCATACACATTTAAGAGAAATATATAAGTCACCTGCGCAGTTTAACTGTATCCAAAGAAACCTTCATGTTATTACAGAAAGCTAGATAAACTGCATTTTTTTCAAATGGAAAAAAAAATCCCCAGATCCTGTCAATACTGGAGTCAATGCCTTTATATTTATAAACAGTACAGTCTTGTCTGGTGTATTCTCTGAAGCACTGAACACCTACTCTGTAAAAATATGTAGTAGAATCAGAAATGTCTGGCTATTGACAAAGCAAGACTATGGGATGCTTTAAGGATTTGTACCTTACATCAGGAAGAGGAATACTAAGTGACATCAAATATATAACGTATATAATGAGTGGAACACTGAGCAGCTATTGTCTCTAACTTGTGACAGGAGAATAAGGACATATACAATCAAAGCCAAAGAAAGTAAATTCCCAAATGATTAACTGTATTTTTACACAAACAGAAATAAAACCAAGGAACTCACTGCCAAAGGCGGCCAGATTATCTACCAATGTGCCAAAGTTAGACTGAAAATTTGCATTCTACCAAAGGTATCAAGTGGTAGCATAAGACTGATAATGATCTTAGAAAGTCATTAAAATGGCTAGGTTACAGACTTGGCCAACCTCTAGATAGAGCTCAGAAGCCTCAATACTGGAGTCTGCCAAGCTCTTACACCTTTCCTTGAAGGACCAGGCCCTCTTCACTCATTTGATAAAGAGCTAACTGGCATTGTGCCTAATTCCAAATTACAACTCTTGTCTTCATTAGTGGAAAATCAAACTTGATTCACTCTCTGAAATTCCTAATTCTGTCTGTAAGGCACACTTACGGACTTGTAGTTTGACCAAAGTACAGAAGGATAAAAGAAATGGAAGAAAAAGAAACCGTCACAAAGCAAATTATAGAGGAGTTTGGAAGTTTTGGTCTGAAGAAAGATCTGGTTTAGGTTTACCACCAGGCCTAAAGGCTACAGGGTGAACTTAATCAGCATTAGATATTCTTTACTACAAACACAGACAGTGGTCTGGTGACAAGGGAGATCATACCTTTTATCATACCTTTTATTTTGGCTGAAACTGACACAGTTCTATTCCTGTAAAGACTGAAGGATCAGGTCCTCAATAATTAAGTACAAATATGACTAGAAAAGCATCTGCATTAACAGAAGAGGCTGCGAAGTGTAGAAAATTCTTTTACAGTGCAGCTGGCACATGGCTATTGGGGGATTATAAAGGAGTAGCAAGATCAAACAGAGAAGCTGTGTGTTCTTTCCTCCTGGACAAGTCCAATCCTCCAGCAACATTGCTTGAAGAATTACGACCCTCTGTTCTTCAGATGATTTGTGTTTTGGTTTGGAATTACCTACAGAAGCCCAATGGAAAATACTTCAGAAGCACTGAAACTTTGAACATTATTTTAATTCCCTGATGAGACTGATTGTAGTCATCAGCTTACAGTCACATTTATCTTGATATGCTTGTGCACCTCCTTCCAGCTGGCTGCTTCTTTAGTTTGTTTCCCCAGTGGTTTTAGTGTAAACTAACAGAACACTGTGAATTTCTATGGCCTGTGAATTAATTTGACTTCTTCCCAGATCTTCCATCAGCCAGAGTCACCTCTCTTTTAAATGAGGAAGAAACAGTAAACCAAAGACCTTCAGTGCTCAAGTGAAAAAACAAAACCAAAAAGCTCAAAACAAAACCACCAAAATAATTCAATACCATCTTGCTACCAGCAGGCCAGAACTGGCAGCCTTAAGCTGGAACAGTAAGTCATCACACAAATGTGACCCTGCGCTCACACAATAGAAGGGCAATCTGTATTAGTGAGGAAACATATTTCAGCTTCAAACTCTCCAAGAATTCCTCCAAGCAAAGTCTTACTTTAATATTAAAAAACTGATTCCTTGACACTATCTTTTGAAAGAGCACCTTTATTCAGTGCAGCCTGAAAAGAGTATGAAAGAAAGCTTCTACAGCAGTATGAGAAGGCGGGGGGGGGTGTGGAAAGCCCTTAAAAAAAAGAAAAACCTCAAAGAGGAAAACCTTCTCAAAGATGCAGCAGCAGAAAAAGCTGGCAGGGAGAAAAGGAGCTGACCCACTACAGATGCAGAGCACTCATACTACTGTTAAACCAAGAAAATTAAGTACCAGTCACTGAGTCATCAAGTCCTGTGGCTTTTTAATGGTGGTACTACTGGTCGGTATTGGAGTCAGCCTTGAATTCTAGTGATGCAGGCAAGAGGAAACCCCATATAAGTCGACCTTCAAGTATCTCTGTCACACTGGACACACTTCTTTACTTGATCACCTGATGGTAATTTATTCTTTATTTCATGCTTTGCATTTTACCCTTTCCTTTCAATCACCTTTTCTAAGGGCTAAGGTGAGAGTTCTTGTATTCTCCACATAAACGATTGCAATTTGAGTGGGCTGCAATCACTAACCAGTAAGTGAAAAGATCAGAAGAAATGGAGAAGCAGGGGCAAAGCACTTGATGTTGGATCTATTCTGGAGGAATCCTCCTGACTCAGGTTGGTCTCTATTAGTTTTAGAACTGCTCAGTGCAGCATAGAGAGGTCACAACAAAAGGCCAGGCATAGATTTACTCAACACAGTAAGTTCTACTCTTTAGAGGTATTTTCCTTCCTTTTCAGGTAACATCTAGAAAAGCAAGTTTTCTTATTGTTACCTGGGACAGAGGGTACACTTCTCCCTGGAAAGCATTTAACACATGAAGATTAGGAATTCTTTGATACTCCTGTGGGTCAGAATATTTAGTGACAAATAGCAAAGCACTCATGAAATTATACTGACAAAGATATTTTGTCTGTAATCAAAAACTAAAGTTTAGCAGCATAGTCTATTTTCCCTTTTGTCATCAGAAGTTGAAGTGTGGTTTTTTCCATGTTGGTATGATGACCAGTTTTGAAACTTTATTTATTTTAAAATGTATTCTGAATTTGTGAAATGTGTTCTCAGTGTATCAGGCACTAAATGAATAGATGCTATTATCTGTTATTTTATTAAGCACGTCTTTCAAAACTGAAATGAAAAGTGAACCTGACTGCTGAGCAGTAAGAGGCACTCATGTAGAAATTGCTTTGTTCATGTGTTTCATCTTCCCACCTCCAGGAGTGACATCTTTGCAAAGATGGCTGCCATCACCCCTCCCATCTGCATCCTCTTTGATGAACCCCTAGAGACATGCCAGCCACTTACACACAGGCTTTCCAAAAGAGAAAATATGCACTGGAATATGATTCTATGGTTTCACATGACAAGTTTTACTGTTATCACCTGATGTGCCAGTGTCAGAATAAGCAACCAGGTATCTGGATGAGTTGATCTTATTGAGAGTACTGTGAAGACCAAACTAAAGCTCTGGGAGAAATAATGAAGAACATATACACTCCATGGAGCTATTTTTAATAGTTAAAAAATAGTAGCTATAATGTCACAGAAAATCAGAACCTATTACAACTGAGAAACACACAAGGTCTCCTTCAAAAAAGCGTTTTGTTTTTTTTTTAAATTACTGATTTTCACGTGTACTATAGCTTTTCATGTTTGAACTTGAATATTTTTCTATTTTTGAATTAAAAACTATTCCTCTTCTTTGGGATCACTGATGTTTAAAAACTAGCTAATCAAATTCAAAAAGCATCTTTCTAGAAAATTGAAACAGAATGAGATTGATTATGAATATTCAGCTATCAGATCTCAGATTTATTTTGTATTATTCTTAACACCCACATTCTGTCATTGCTGGTTTTTCTACTTTTCTCTACATCTACCCATGACTCATTTGTCACTTGCAAATCTGAAGCATTTAATTTTAGACATTTGTCTTCTGAGAATCAGTCATAAATACTATAAGAGCTGACAGTCTTTTAAGACAAAAATGTCACCTCCCCTCCAGAGATGTTGAGCCTTATTCTCCATTCTCTTATCTTCCTATTCTTCCATTTATTTCTGCAGAGGTAGTCTTAATTCCCACCAGACTCAATGAAGAATCAATTAGATAATTTCAAGGCTTAGCAAAGAACAGCAGTTAGTTAGGAGCAATGGATTCAAAATACTTATTTGTGCTGTAGTAATGTATTTTCAGCAAATACTATTTTAAGGGAATTTGCACCTCCTGCAGTAGAAATGAGTAAATGTCAGACCAAGGAGATAATATAAAATCAATATTATTCAGTTTTACTTTTTTAGAAGTAGAAGCAGACTTTTAAGCAGGATTTAAATGTGTATGATGACAGCTCCAACCATTTGCATCATTTGTCTTGTAAATAATTTTAATTTTTCCATTGTTTTCTTTCTCCTGCTTTAAAATTGAGCCAGTGAATTCTTGTTTTGCTGTGATATCCAGGAAAAAACCTGTTGGGATATCACAGCTATTATGGAGCTCTGTCAAATGAGTGAGCCCACACAAACTGGCATGGGTCAAATGTTATCATATCAAACGACCTCAGCATCTTGGTAAAAGGTATATTTTAATCATATTGCTAACGACAAATTACACACGTGATTTCTTTGACTGTATATAAAGGTGGTCTGGCTGTGCCTGTCTAGAAGAAACAGAATTCCATGAAAACCAAGCCCAGACCCTATTCATTCTCACAGAATCATAGAATCAATCACAGAATCACAGAATCACAGAATCAACCAGGCTGGAAAAGACCTTTGAGATCATTGATTCCAACCTATGCCCTAACACGACCTTGTCAACTAGACCATGGCACTGAGTGCCACATCCAGTCTTTTCTTAAAGACTTGCAGGGATGGTGACTCCACCATCTCCCTGGGCAGCCCATTCCAATGCCCAAATGTTCTTTCTTGAAGAACTTTCGCCTAATGTCCAGCCTAAACCTCCCCTGGCACCGCTTAAGACTATGCCCTCTCATCCTGTCACGGGGTACCTGGGAGAAGAGACCACCTGGCTACAACCTCCTTTTAGTTTCTTGTAGAGAGTGATGAGGTCTCCCCGAACCTCCTCTTCTCCAGGCTAAACAACCCCAGCTCCCTCCGCTGCTTCTCACAGGATGTGTGCTCCAGACCCTTCACCAGCTCTGTTGCCCTTCTCTGGACAAACTCCAGCACCTCAATGTCCTTCCTAAATTGGGGGGCCCAGAACTGGACACAGTACTCAAGGTGTGGCCTCACCAGTGCTGAGTAGAGGGGAAGAATCACTGCCCTGGTCCTGCTGGCCACACTATTCCTGATATAGGCCAGGATGCCATTGGCCTTCTTGGCCATGTGGGCACCCTGCTGGCTCATGTTCCATCACTATCAACCAGCACCCACAGGTCCCTTTCTGCCTGGCCGCTGTCCAGCCACTCTGTCCCCAACCTGTAATGCTTCATGGGGCTGTTGTGACCAAAGTGAAAACCTAGGAGCTCTTCAAAGGCCCTGGATATGTGAAGTCTTGCAACCAGAGTACACTACCAGCAGTTAGCACATTAAAGTCATAAAAGCAATGACCTCCCAGTATACCATATACCAGTATACAACTGCCTTTTGTTTTTGTCCAGTACTCAGGCACACTAAAGGCAGACTCAGACCTGCTGTAAATGTCTTTTCAGCCTCATGGGAATCTTTCCACTGACTCCAGCAAGAGCTGAATAATAAATATTGCACCAAAGATGTGCAAGGGAGACTCATTCTGCAATATATTCATAACAGTGACATTTGACTGAGCTGCAATGGGCCATGAGTCATGTACTGCTTTTTCTAACAGTCTGATAACAAAAAATGTTCCACACACAACAGGGAGAGGGAGGTGGATTAGGAATGCTGTGCAGAATAAGTAAAAATTACATGTCTTTAAAAGCCACAGAAACCAAAACATTATCTGGCCATAAATGCACTCTAAGGTCTGAAAGCAGTGAAATTTTAAAGACTTAGTAAATCAAGAATGCAGGAATGGCCCACCCAGCCACCTGAGATAGTTAGGAGATACCTAACTATTCTAAAGTTAAGAAATGACTGCCTGATAAAAGCTTAATGTTTTGCAATAGATTTGAGTATTGTCTGTAAGTTTGCTAAGTACAGTCCCAAACAGATTCAATACTCTACTGCACATGACCAAGCACAGATCTGTAATAACTCTTTAACCACAGACTCATGAATTTAGCCATTAAACAAAATCTTTTTAGTTACCAGAATTGAACTACTCTGCCTCAGATTTCTTCTTAATATTTCAGGGACGGATTCAACCTATGATCCCATCCATAAGCAACATCCCTTTTTCCACTGGAACAGAAGCTGAATCCAACTTTTTCTATCACTTTCAGTAGGCAGTTACAGCAGTGTACAGTAAGGGCTGGTTGTTCCCTAAGGGATGGGAAGGTGGAAGCCAAGCATGATGTCCAGTCAGCAGATCAGGTGTCTTGCCAGCCTGGGCCCAGCTCCACAGTACCCAGGTAAGGTGAACAGGGCAGGACAGACCCGAGCTCGCAGCCAGGCTCAACCAAGAGGGCAGATCATGAGGCAAATTCCTGGAGATGAGGTAGGTCTGAGGTCAAGCCATGAAACCAGCCTTCAGGTTAGGGTCTTGATCAACACAGCCCATAGTCAGGCAGGGCTGTGGCTGAGCTGGAAACCAGCAGTCCTCTGAGATGGCTCAGGCAGGGACTAAAGGCTCTGGGCTAAGCTGAAATCAGGCTCCCAGGCCCATGGACAGAGGTGTAGACAGAGGCCCAAGGGAAGGTTGGTCAGGACCATTAAGGTCTAACAGTGCCCTGATCATGGAATCATAGAATGTCCTGAGCTAGAAGGGACCCAATAAAGATCACTGAAGTCCAGCACCTGTTAAGATTCTTCACCAGCAGTAATCAATTGAATGATTCACCATGCAGTTAAAAATTGCATGTAATGAGCATAGATTAATATCTGCTGGACACTTTTGGTCAAAAGGGCTAAGAATGACCAGTATCATTTCAGTTTACATTTGGCAATGACAGTTTTGGGACCAGCTTTGTGACTATTATGAATTAGGAAGGAAGCTGAGACACAATTCATGTTTTACAAAGATGGGTTTTTTGTGGGTTTGGGGGTTTTTTGGTTATGTATTAAAAAACACTATAAAACATGAGCCACTACACATGAGAGAATTGCAGGTTTTACAATAACTGCCTCTTACATACTTAAAGGTAATCTTGAATATAAGTTTATATTTTGCTACTTCAGTCATTGAAATATCAATGCTCCATAAAATGCTGACCCTGCTAAAATCAATGACCGTCACTGTAATCCCCCTTTATTAGAGTTAGGTTTTCAATTTTTCATTCCTCAATACTTTACTGAAAATAGATGGTTAAAATAGGCAACCCTTTCTACATTGACATCTGGCTCAAAGTTTCATTAAAATATTGTTAAAATGTTGGACAGATAGATTAACTGAGACCAAACATTACCCCATATAAATTAACCTTACATGTATCATGAAAGCCCTCTTTCACACATGCTACTATAAGGCTTTTGTTAATAAGAATTCCCCTTCTTGGATACTCAAAATGAAGTATTGTTCATTGCCATATGGCTCACATTAAATACAAGGAAACAAACAAAAACACAGTAAGTCTTTGACATTTTAATGACTGTGGATCAGCTACTCCTACCAGAAGCAGCTCTATTGGCTAATTATACTCACTGGTAAAAACATTAATTTCAGCTCCTGCCTTTTTCTGCTAACTCTGAGTTAAATCTTGGTGCTGGAAAAGGTTATATTCATTAGCAATAGCCATTAAAGACCTAACCTGAGATGAGGGTCCCTTTGGCATTTCATAATTAGAATATGAAGGGAAGCTTTTGAATAAGATTGATTACATAAGACAGAAATAGAGAAATGCTAAAAGTGAATGGACATCAGAGTATCTCCATTTTAGCATAGGGGATTTTCTTCTGTGGGGGAACAGGCTTTTATGGGATCCGTGCTGGTGGTCTAGCTGGCTCCAAGGGCTAGTCAATAAAATTTTGCACAAACTTCCCATTAATCTTAACTTTTAGAGTCCAAGTGGGTTACTGAATGGTGCCAGCTCCTACTGCTACCAGAAGCATTTGTAGGTTTGCAGTAGTTCATAGACCTCTCTCCATCTACATTTGAAAAGCACAGATTTGCTATTGAATATAGATGAGACAGAAAATATCTTTTCAGTACAGTATTGTGTTAAATGTAAATGATTTCTCTTTAGAAGGAGAGGCATGGTGATCAGACTTTGGGAGTTCCATCTGACTGAAGAAGAATTTGGCTCACACAGAATGGGAGCAATTAATTTAAGTATATGAAAGTTAAGTGAAAGACTGACGTACATGTTAAGAACAAGACACCATTAGACTGCTGCCTACCATGATTTCAGAGTACTACTTTGTACTAGAAGAGATGTCCAGTGAAACGAGGACAAATCCACAAAGCTATGTTATTATCTAATTATGAACATTTCCCTAGGATCAGGCCAACCATGGCTGGCACCTTCACTTGTAGTCAGTCCCATATTATGTGCAGGGAAACTAATAAACCTTTGTGAATGGACAAACTGAGCTTGAGCATTGTGGAGTCACAGCAACATATCAGAGATATGAGAAACAGAGTACCATTACAATATTTCTTACACTACAACACTACTAAAAAATAATATTTTAAGGCTCTGGGTAATCCCACATAAATATTTGGACAGATGACAGATCCCAAGAGAAAAAAATACCATGTTTTCAATAACTCAAAGCCATGCCAGCACAATTATTTTCCTAAATAACAGTGTTGAGAAAACAAGGAGTAGATGCCATGTGAATCTGACAGTGATGAAGACAGCTGCACAGACACATGGCTGGGGCTCCAAAAGGCTCAGACCAGGTAACATACCAGCAGTTCCAACAGGGAAGTCTGCCCCCATTGTTCTCTGTACCCATACATTCACTCTGATAGATACACACAGAGACAGAAGGATCTATTAGCTGTCTTCTTGGTCTCTACTGAAAGATGGTATTGCCTGCTTTTTTTCCTAAATAACTTATAGTATTTTAAATAAAACCAATGGAACTGGAAAAGATATAATGTGTACTTCAGAAAGGTATTGAAAACATAAGCATACACCTCAAAGGAACACAAATATTTTCAGCACCGACTTGCTCTGCATGGAATGTTACTTGGACATGATGAAGGAAACAAGCACAAGAAATGCAGGGTAGGTAAGAAAGAGGCTCAACAGAACATAGTGATATGTAGTGAAAGTAGAGCTACTCATTTGAGAGGCAAGTCTAAAAGGAGATTTTCAAGGACCCATTTGAGGATGAGTATTTTATTAATATTTTTGCTGATGACCTGGACACAAAAAACACATGTACTAATTACTGTTTGCTGATGTAAAACGGTGAAGCAAAAACAGTCTTGGCTGAGGACCAGAATATTGCACACAAAGAGCTGTATGACCTTGAGGACTGAAGCAATAGAAACTGGATTAAATTTTAATACCGCAAAATACAGTGTTATGCACTTGATGGCTGCTATGAAATATAGACTACTGGAGGCAATATAGGAAAAGGATGGCCATCATGGGATACCCAAGACACCCATTTGGTACAGCTTTGAAAAAGACAACTGAAATCATATGATGCATCAGGAAAACTATTTCCAGAAAAGAAAAGAAAGTATAAATGCTATTGCATAAAGCACTTTCGGTGCTGCAGCACAACTGGAGTCTATACTTCCAAACATCTCTGTTATAGAAAATAAAAACTGGATCAGGTGCAGAGAATTCTTCAAAGATAATCAAAGGATTAGACAGATTCTCTGTCTTCTGAGGGAATACTTAGAGAAACTGACACACTTACACTAGGAAAAAGAAAATTAAGCCAGTTATGACACCACATATGCCTCGTATGGGCTTGCATAGCAAGGTGGGAGGGCTACAGGGGTGGCTTCTGTGAGAAACTGCCAGAAGCTTCCTCCATGTACAATAGAGCCAAGACCAGCCAACTCCGATATGGACATGCCATTGGCCAAGGCCAAGCCCGTCAGCAATGGTGGTAGCACCTCTAGGACAACAGATTTAAGAGAAGAAAACAAATCTGCAGAAAAACAGCAGCCAGAGAGAGCAACAGCTCTGCAGTCACCAAGGTGAGTGGAGAAGGAGGAGTGGAGGTGCTCCAGGTGCCAGAGCTGAGGCTCCTCTGCAACCAGTGATGAAGAGCATGGTAAGGCAGTTGGCCCCCTAAAACCCATGGAGGTCCATGGAGGAGCAGAGATCCACTTGCAAGACCATGGAGAACCCCACTTCAGAGCAAGGGGGTGCCCAAAGGAGGTTGTGGTTCCTTGGGAAGCAGGCTTCTGTCAGGACCTGTGGAACCATGGAGAGAGCAAGCCAAACTGAAGCAATTTTGCTGGGAGGACTTGTGACCCCGTGGGGGACCCAAGCTGGAGCAGTCTGTTCCTGAAGGATTGCACCCTGTGGAAGGGATTCATGTTGGAGTCCATGAAGAAGTGCAGTCCATGGGAAGAACTCACACTGGAGATGATCATGGAGGGCTTTCTCCCAGGAGGCATCTCGCACCAGAAGAGGTAAAGAATGTGAGGAGTAACCACATCCCTCATTCCTGGTCGCCCTGCACTGTTTTGGGGAAAGAGGTAAAGAAAATGGGGAGTGAAGCTGGGCCCAAGAAGATGAGAGGAGTTGGGGAGAGGTGTTTTAAGATTTACTAAGATTATCATTATTCTACTCTGATTTGTTTGGTAATAAATTAATTTCCCCAAGTTGAGTCTGTTTTGTCTTTGACATTAGTTGGTGACTGATCTCTCCCTGCCCTAATCTTGACCCATGAGCTTTTCCTTATATCTTCTCTTCCTGCCCAGCTGATGAGGGGAGTAAGAGAGCACCATGGTGGGCACCTGACATCCAGTCAGAGACAACCCACCACATCAGATAGCAGGAACACCAGCAAGGAGAGATCATTCTACACTAAAGAATACTGGCAAAAGGACAAATGGATTCATAATGGCCACAAACACTTAGGCCAGAATAAGGAAGAGACTCCTAGTTTGATCACTAAAATGCATTTTTGGATGAGCCTTCCAACAAAAGCAGTGAACACCAGAAATATCACTCATTTCAAAATGCATTTTAAGTTGTCCATAAAAGGGACTTTAATCTGTTCTATGACATGATTTCTGAAAACAGCTGGAGGTTAAAACTAGTGACACGGAAATCATTTCAATCCTATTTTCCTATGACTATTCAACAATTAATCCATACTTATGCATATGCTCCCCCTTACAGGAGAGATTATAGACTACACTTGGCATCACAGTTGGTGCAGCCATGAAAGAAAGACCTGTGTGGGTCCTACAACTTCACTTGGCTGGTCAACTAAGTAAGGTAAAGGGGTAAAAACTCCTTGCTCAACCTCTCACTAGTTCACGTTTAACACTTGTTTCTTCCTGCACCCAGAAGTCTCAGCGTATTTCAAATCACATTATTGAATGAACACAAGTACACTTCATCAATTACCATTTTCTGTAGCCTGGTCACACAAAACAAAATTACAGGAACACTTTGAAATAAATAAGTTTGGTGTGAAGGCACAATCTTTCTAGCCCTGCACTTAGTTCACTGTACAGAAAGATAGGTGACATAAAAAATGTTATCTCAATAATAACATTTCATAATGACAACAAAATTACATTACTGTCTTTGAAATTCAAAGGTCATTTGCAAGGTTTCATCAGCACCTTTTACAGTCTTAACTGATGAAAATAATCCAGTTTTTCCAACATCAGGAAAGAGGGAATGAAAAGGCAAGTGAAATTAGTCTAATTCTCATGTATTGCCAGAATATTCTTTACAAATAAAATTATTTCAGTTTAACATTTTTTATGAAAAAAGAAAAATCCGTTATTTGAGGAACATGCTTTCTTACAGATAATCTGATGCAGACACAGAATACATTTTTAATTAATCTACATCTGTTCTGGCATTTGTAGTTCTGCCTCTCTCATGGAATCTGGGATCATTTATTTCCTGGGTACAAGTGCATGTGTCTGGGTCCACACCAATATAAGCATTACTCATTTCATGTGTATTGTTTGCAAGGAGGAAGACATTTAAGGGAATGGTCTGGAGGACAGTCACAGAATACTCCCCTCTTCTGGCACCAGAAACCTAAATGTGCTTAACCTGGCCTTCTAGTTTAGGGACTATTTCCTAATCATGGCAAATTTAGTAGAATCAATGTTTGCAAACTGTGGATTACTATACTGCTACTTCTTATTCAGAAATATGAAATTTCTGTCATATATATTATTGCATATATATATATATATATAATATATGATTAATATATTGTTTCTCTGTCCAGAGCAAATGTACAATGATAGGTAATGCTAAAATAATTTTATTGATGTGTTGTGGAAGTGAATTCAGAGAACTTTCTCATGACTGTCTTAGTACTGCTATATAAAAGGAACACAGACATTTTTTGTCACAGTAAAAAGATGATAAGCACACAGACTGAAAAGTATCACTTCCCAAGACATACCAATAACCCAAATATCTAGAACTGATGGGTTCTAAGAGCTACTAATACTATGAGAGCCTAAAAAAAGCAATTCATCAGTATAAACAGAGTTGCTGAGACCTAGCATTCAGGTTGAGAAACCAAGTATCTATGAAATGCCAGTTACACTGTGAGCCATCATAGAAGAAGGGAATGGTGACAGTGGCAACAGTATGTTACCAAGAAATTCCAAAAGACACAATTTCATAGGTTGCTCTCAGATGACCAAATATAAATGGGCAAAGGGCATTCATATCAGGGATCCAAAGGCACTTGGACTGATCAAATAATTTATCTCATATGCTGGTAGCCACAAAATCTGGCTTGCAGACAGAAAGAGCCATTGTCACATGGATCTTGATGCTGTAAATGTAATCAAGTACAAAAGGGATTGAAAGGAAAATGGGAAGATAAGAAGCTCTAGAACAAAGGAGGTTAAAACAAAAAGTGCAATTTAACCTACTGTTATTGTAACAACACATACTTTCATCAGACTTTTAACCTTGCATAAAATTTATTTCCCAACCAGTATGCACCAGTTGTTTTGCAACAGTGCAGACCATGGAAAGAGGACCTGACTGCTGGCGTACAAGACAACCAAGAAAGATTATTTTTACTAGGACTGGAGTCAACATTTATTTCTAGAATTCAGAAGTGGTAAGGACTAGCACAGAATAGTAAAACCAGCAATAGAAGCATCTATTTCCTGCCACTACCCTACTCCTGGGTAAGTATTTACCTTAATTATTTATGAATATTCATCAGTTCCTTAGACATTGACTAAAGTTCAGAATATCCATGTCTCAGATAACCAAAGTGTCAAAGCCTAAGGGTACATTGCTAGCAAATTCCACTGGCAATATTGAATTCAGGGACCACCATAAAGTTACTGCTGCAGAAAGAATAAAATTTTAGCGCACTTTTTTTTGGATATTGACAGTGACAGAATCTTTCAACTGTACAGCATAATTCAGAGTTGCTCTAATATTATGAATTTAATTTAGAAAAAAGCCTCTGTGAGATTAATATCATATTTCAACTATGACAGCATATCATATTTTAAAGCTGAACAAAGTCACAGTTTTCCTATTGATAGGGAGTTTAACAAATATGAAGTAAGCTGTATCACATTGTGAGATATGTTTCTCCAGCATGAACTCCCACAGAATACTCCTGCAGACTTCCTCATTCCTGTATCTAATTCCATGAGCCAATAGGGCATCTCTTTCTAGAGTAATGGTCACCAGAAACTAAGACAGGGAATTAGAAAGTGTTAGAGAAGTCTGAGTAAAATTTGAATTTATGCAAATTCTATTCACTTATGATATGCCAGAAGAGAGCCATGTGAATTTTTACAAACACAATCAAATTTTACAAGACACAAGTAAACAAGAGATTTCCTCTACACAAATACTGACGGGAAGACACAAGTACATAAATCTTTTGGACAAATAGACAATAACTGATGAGAATTTTTTCTTATATTCCCAGCCCATCATAAGTTTTTGTTGAAAACACTGTAAAGATAACATAGGTAATATAAAATCCTGATCATTATAAGACAGCAACTGATTTCCTGCAATAAACTGATAGGCTACAGTCTAGGACTTACCTCTGTGAAAAGCATTTTAAGCAGTTCTTTCTTATCACCCAAATCATCTTGACCTGGTTTATGCAGAAGTGTCATAACTGCAATTCTTAAAATCTACACTCAAATTACATGTTTTCTTCATTCTCTCTCAACACTTAGAAAATTATAATTCTTTCCCAGTTTGTAAATAGATATGCAGTTGTTTCAGGCCAACATTGTAGATGGCGCATTTTTTGGAAAACAAAGCACAAACATATCACTTTTTTTTTTTTTTAAATTGTTGAACATTGAAAATGCAGAAGTGAATACAGATAGAAAATTCTAAAAGGACAGAGTCTCCTTAAGGCATGCAAACCAGTTCAGGATTTGGGGCAAAAATAGCGGTATAGGTTTCCACGGTAATGATTCAGTCATTATATGATTATGAACTGCTATCCTGCTCACATTAGTGAATTATGCTGCAGTTAGAATCATTCAGTAGCTGGATCTGTCTTGGGGGACATTTGCTTCATGGCTGAGCTATTACCACAATTTATATAGCGGACATTCCTGCTTTTAGCTCATTCAGATAACAAAGCAGGTTTTAAACAGATTTGTAACCTGAAACAATCATCCATTCTAACACCTAAACCTTTCATATGCAGGACTAAATACTGTATTGAACTGCTATTTTTAAGGCTCTGATTAGAGTAATAAGATACCGCCTAGCAAACTCTAACTGGTTTGTCCTCCAAGGGGCATGTATTTCAGTAAGGATAGCACAAAACAGACTAAATTGATCCTGAGTTAGGGCCAAACAGCAGGAATCCAACCCATTTGTAGGTGAAGTCAAGAGTTAAATTTTCATTTGATTATGCAAATATCTAGGGGTCTTACAGATGCTTTAGACACCCTGTTAAACTAATTCTTCACTTCAGGGAGACAAACACATCTGTACACAGACCAGTGTTCTCAAAACAGGAACAACTTGGCTACATTTGTGCTTCCAGTTACCTTACACTCAACCATCACACAGGTTGTTTCATGGATCTGTTTCTCTCTGCAGAAAAATTACTTAGGGAAATAAACACAGTCTCTCCTCTCTCTGCAGCACCTGTGCAAAACTGATCCTTCTATCCATTACTTTCTGTTCATACCTGATTTTCTTCATTTAGTAAATATCTGTTTACAGGAATATTATTTAGGGAGTCTTACAGAATACCAACCACTTGACTGGATCCACTGATTTGCCTCATGCATGCACATATTTGACCAAAATTGCATAAGCATTAGCTTTGAAGACCAAATAGAGGTACATTCTTTTGAAAGCCCTAGATAGCTATAGTTTTAGTATTTTTGCTGTCAGAGGAAGGACATATTTACCAGGAGACACATAAAGGAGCTACAGTTCCTGCTCGACCCCATTTGCTCTACAGAGATTGATGTGCTCTCCATGTCATATTACAGAGGATGTGTTGTGCTGTTCAATAGCACCCTTATTCACATCCTTACTGCATCCAGTCCTGCTGTATAGCAGTACTGTGTGAACAGATTGCTTTCATGACAGTTTTGAAACTCAGAGGGAGCCAGTTTGAATTGCAATTTTATTTTTAACCATCCTACAAGGGATGTCTACAATCTAAGACACAACCGTCTCCAACATGATGCCAGTGTAAATAAGTGGATGGTTCTGAAAGATTACCTTATATAACTTTAAAGGGCAAGGCATGTTCCTGGAGAGATTCAGAGTCCTAGTTTGAAAAAACATGCTTTTTTAAAGCTCCCATCTTCTTTCTCTTGTGGCAACTACATAAAAATGTGACTAATTCAGGAAACTGCACCAAAAACTATATGGAAGTACCTACGTTCAGCTTGAATTCTGGATTCCTGGATAACCAGAGCAGTATGACTCAGAGGATTGGATAAACTTCCCAATCATCTGCTTCCCAAAAGTACTTCAAGTACTTTTTAAACATTTCCAGCTACAATTGGGTGATTATTTTAGCCCTTCGCACTTACACTATGAAATGCTCAAATTAAACAAGGCCAATTAAGCACATTCTTTTTGTACAGGATGATACTTATCTCAAGTGGTGTAATTGGCACTCCAGTTATGTGTACACTGTGTAATGCAGTGCAACACAGAGATACCCAGCCTAACAGGAAAGAACACAATCATGATAATTACAAGAGTGCAGACAATGTGGAAGGGAGGAGAACTTTGAGCAAAATTAACTTCCAGAACAAAATCTTCTTTAGCATCCACATTTGGGCTCCTCTAAACAGCTTTAGAGTATTTTTACCAGTGAATCAATCAAAGTGCCATGCAGTAATTGTCTTTGATAGACAAGAAAAAAATCTTTTATCTCACTACTGGATCCTACTACAGCAGATTTATTTTAATCAACCATTTTCATTTTCCTTTACTAAACAGAAGCCCAAGTTTTCCAGAATAAATGGTGACCTGATTACACAGTCTCTGGTACCTTATTACTCTGTCCAGGTAGTTATTCTCCTGTCAAGGTTCCCATGACAACTTTCTTTGGTCACAATGGCCATCAAGTAAAGTCATTCATTTAAAGTGATAGGACACATTTTGGTTCAAAATGAGATACATTGAACTTTCACTTTCTATCTTATTGTAACTATTCTGAAGGATACTCACAAGGGACTCCCAACTCCTTTAGCCACATGGTGTACTCTCCGCTGGATTAAGGCTCCTACAAAGTGAAATCCACTTTTCACTTGTGGAACAGTTCAATGAAATCCAAAGACGTTGTCAGGACTGAATAGGAGAGAGGAAATAAATTAATCACATGGAAATAAGACCATATGCACCAAGCACATGTATGTAAGAAGTGCCAGATACCATGAAATTTACCTACCTTTTTGAAAAAGCACATGGACTCCTTCAACAGCTGTGCTGCATCCTTTTAGACACAATATCATACAGGCAGAAAAAAACACCATCCTGGAGAAGGATTTCTGAGAAACACAAGGAGTTAGCAATTAGCTACAAATTGCTTAATTAATGAAGAATAAAATTATGACATTAATTAATCTTGCAATTATAGACTGATTTAAGACTTGCTGATAAGTACTATTATTAGTCAGCAATGCAGCCATATCACACAGTATTTAATTTGCTTTGGAAAAGATGAAACTGTAAGAGGTTAACACTTTTTCTGATTTATAGAAATTCAACTGCTTGCCTCCTGTTACTGTTAGTAGCCATGTGGTTAAATCACCTTGCTTCATTTTAAAGAAACAAAAATAGAGATTTTTTTATATTATTTCAGTCCTTAATGTCTCTCATGACAAAACTCTGTGTTTTGTTGACATCTTGGGTTTTGCCTCATACTACAAAAAACACTTGGTTACCAATATCAGATCACACACATAGTTGCTAAGATGATGAGGTTGCCATCAGCTGTAGGATGCAGAAAATGGTCCTTTGTGCTTTATAGCTCTTTTCAGGTGTATGCACACACCATAATAACTGTGTAATAATACTGCCTTCTTCAAATTATGTATCTGCTGGTTCATTTGATTTTTTCATTTTTAAGTATTTTTCCCCCAGAAAATTAAGCAAAATCAAAAACTATTTTACATAGAATGTTAAATGTTGCAAAGATATCACTTTTGGGGTGAGGGGGTTGAAAAGGAGGAAAAATATATTAGTCATATCACAAAGCAAAGCTAATATAACAGTGAATGTTATTGAATATGAGGGAAAACAATTGTAAAGTTAAACAATAGCTTGTTGCAAAGTATAAATCAAATTTTATATCATCTTATGACTCTAGGAGATGGTTACCTCTCACATAACTGACTGAGCATGGAGCCTACCTTGCACTGGAGTCCCTGCCTGCTCTATGGGACTTAATTCAAAATAAAAATGAGAAGAAACTTCATGTAAGCAGCGAGCTTCCTGCAGAGTGTCCAGTCCACAGCTCTTGAATCTTCTTGCTGATCAGGCATCACTGTGCAGAGAGCAGTGCTGGGGTGCACCAGCTACTAAAAAGCTTTTAGCAATCAGAACACCCTGAGAGCAAAGTGGGGTCTAGACAATGTGAATCTTCTGAAAGTTTTAATAAGGAAGATGAGTTTGAAATGGGTAATTTGTTCTACCTCCCACTCTCATCTGAATGACAAATTTAAATCTCTACATTCTCTGTGGAAAATACTCAGTCTTCTCAGCCTCATCACTCTACTTTGGATTCTTGGTTAACAGCCTAATTGATATTTTCATCAAAATTTGGCCTAAAACACTAGATATTGTTGTCCTAGTAAAAAGTCTGTATAATATTAAGAGGATTAATCTGCATTTTTTTCTTAGAAAACCAGCCTCATTGACCTGCCTTTCTCTTTGAAAGAAAAGCATTCCAATAGCACTTCCTGAGCTGCAAAGGCAGGAACTGGGACAATGAAGAACTTCCCTCTTGTAGGAGAAGATCAGATCCAAGACCACCTAAGGAACCTGAAGGTGCACAAGTCCATGGGACCTGATGAGATTCATTTGTGGGTCCTGTGGGAACGGGCAGAGGAAGTGGCTAAGCCACTATCCATCATATTTGAGAAGCTGTTGAAGGCTGATGAACTTCCCACTGACTGGAAAAGAGGAAGAATAACTCCTATTTTTAAAAAGAGAAATAAGATGCAGAGAACTACAGGTCAGCCTATCTTACCTCTGTGCATAGCAAGATCACAGAGCACATCCTCCTAGAAATATGCTAAAGCACATGGAAAATAAGAAAATTATTGGTGACAGCCAACATTGCTTCACTGATGGCAAATGGTGGCTGACAAATTCGGTGACCAGGGTTACAGCTTTGGTGGATAAGGAAAAAGCAACTGATGTAACCTATCTGGACTTGTGCAAAGCATTTGACATTCTCCTGCATGACATCCTTATGTTTAAACTGGAGAGACATGGATTTGATGGATGGACAACTCAGTGGAAAAAGAACTGGTTGGATGGTCCCACTCAAAGGGTTGCAGTCAATGTCTTTACATCTCTGTGTCCAGGAAGACAAATGATGAGTCAATGGCTCTATGTCCAAGTAGTGACCAGTGACAAGGGGTGTCCTCAGGGGTCAGTATTGAAAACAGGTGTCTTTTTTACATTACTGTCATTGACAGGGACAGTGGGATTGAGGGCACCCTCAGCAAACTTGCTGGTGACACCAAGCTGTGTGCTGCTGTTGACATGCTGGAGGGAAAGGATGGCATCCAGAGGGACCTTGGACAGGCTTGAGAGGTGGGCCTGTGAGACCCTCACAAAGTTCAGCAGGGCCAACTGCAAGGTCCTGCACCTGGATTGGGGCAATTCAAAGCACAAGTACAGGCCGGGCAAGAATGGATCGAGAGAAGCCCTGAGGAAAAGGACTTAGGGGTGTTTGTCAATGAGGAACATGACATGACCTAGTAACATGTTCTTGCAGCCTAAAAAGCCAGGCACATGGACTTCATCAAAAGCAGAGTGGCCATCAGGTCAAGGGAGGTGTTTCTCCCCTGTTTGGGTCTTCTGAAATGCCACCTGGAGTGCTGCATCCAGCTCTGGGGTACTCAATATAAGAAGGACATGGACCTGTTGGAGCAAGCCCAGAGGAAGTCCATGAAGATGATCAGAGGGCTGGAGAACTTTTCCGATTAAGGCAGACTGAGAGAGTTGGTGTTGTTCAGGTTAGAAAGCAGAAGGCTTCAAGGAGACCTTAGAACAGCCTTCCTGTACCGACAAGGGCCCTACAACAGAGACAGAAAGGACATTTTACAAGGGCAAGTTGTGATAGGACAAGGGGGAATGACTTCAGACTGACAGAAGGTAGATTTATAGTTGATATTAGGAAGAAATTCTTTACTGTGATGGTGATGATCACTGGCACAGGCTGCCTAGAGATGCTGTGGATGCTCCATCCCTGGAAGTGTTCAAGGCCAGACTGGACGGGGTTTTGAGTCACCTGGTCTAGTGGAAGGTGTCCCTTCCCATGGCAGGGGGATTGGAACTAGGTGATCTTGAAGGTCCCTCCCAACCCAAACCATTCTGTGATTCTATGAAAAAAATATTGTTGACTTTTCCTTTAAGAAGGCATAGACAACAAATGCTTTTCTACAGGGTTTCTCAGATGTTATTCCACAATTATATATAACCAAGGGGTTTGACAAAGATTGTAGCCTATTTCATTCAATGGCTTAATGCCAGCTGGTCAGGAGAAAACCACAGGACTTTGCACAACTTAAAATGGGTCTTGCTAGAACCTTCTAAAAGTACAGGTGCCTACATTCTTTCTTAGACAATTAAAATAATTACTGATCACAACACTCACATACAGTAAAGTATATAATACAATGTCTTAAAATATGCTAAAATTAATCATCATAACTCAATGCATCTTTCTGGGAAGTCTTATGACATTGTGTAGATTTGAACATACACATGAAGACAACAGAAATTGAGCACCTAATAGACACCAATTTGAAAAAATCGGTAGTGCTTAAGTGGTGTATTTAGGTGTTTACATGGGTAGGTGGCATTCTGAAGACACTGAGACCTTAAAAAGTTTGCATTAAAAAGGAGCGGGGTTTAGAACATATTAGTAACATCCAAGATATTTTTCTCTACTATTAACGCACCATGGTCCAATTATAGTGAAAGCACAATTAGCAGTAATTCTACAAGAGTCTCCACAAATGCTCCTTGCAACATCCATCCCATTTGCTGCTCTTCAGTCCTTCCTTTTTCCTTAATTAGCTCCCTCTAGTTACACAAAATTATTTGAATGATAGAATCACTGTAAGAAGTCTTGCCGTTCTTTTAAGCCAGCCTTATCACTATGACAAAACAAAAACAAAGACTTGCAACTGCCATATAAACAAGTGCATTTTCTATTATGAGGTCCCTGCCTAGCCTCCTCTTTTTATTTTTCAGATTAAATATTACACCTGTTATCTCTTCTGATAAGCAACAAATGGAAGAGCAAGCAAGTAAAAAAAGAAAAAGGAATAATTAAGAGAAAAATAAGGAAATTATGCAGGAGGAAAGCAGTTGCGTTGAGCTATGTTGTGTTTTGTGGGGTACTACAAACTATTTAAACAATGTCCTACTAAACAATCCAAAAGCTTAAGCCTTTTTTTGCATTTAGAACTGTTGAAAACTGGGACCAGAAAGACAGGGGCTAAATGGCCAGGAAGCAAGTACAGCTGAGACCCTGCAGCCCATCAGCCAGTGCTGATACCTTGGTGAGAGCACACTATATAAGAGAACAAGCCTGCTACATAAGAAAGTATACAGTCTTTTTCATAGAGTAACAGCTTCTGGTCTTACTTTGGAATTTTTTTTGTGACCTGCAATGGTAAGAATTTTCATTTGCAGTTATTTGTTTTCTTAATCTGCTGGCATGTTTAATAAGAGGATTTTATTCCCTTTTGCTCTGAGAAAAGTAGAAGAATAAGGAGCTTGTCTTACAATAGCTAATGTATTTATCTTTTTGCTGAGAAAGCAACAACTGCTGATTAGCAGAGGTACTAGCTAAGTTGTCTTGAGATCAAGTACAATGAAGTATGTTAAAAAAAAAAAGTCAAAGTGAGGAAGCTGACTGGCAAGATCTGGGTTACTTGATTGACCAGAAACCATTTGGCTCTAAATATAACACCAAATTGTTTGTGCTCTGAGGCATCTTGTATGTAGTGTTCCTAAACTTAGAATATATATTTTAAATAGAACAGGTAATTACCAAATTATTTTCTTGTGTAAATACAGTATAATATGCAAAGGGGATGAAGAGAGACACTGTCCTGTAATTTTTCACCAATGCATCATGAATATTCTTCTGCTGTTTGTTGAAAAAAGTGGAGTTGATCAGTTTATGATAGTTGTTTGTCTCTAAACTGGAAAACTCATCTCTAGATGTGGAGAATTGCATCTCCGTAATTCTGCATGAGACTCTTGATGACTTTTGCTTTTTGTGTGGTATTGTTTGTTTGGGTTTTTTGGAATTTTTTTGTTGTTAGCTGAGGATTTTTTTAAGGCTTTTTCTTGTTTTGGGGTATTATGGATTTTTCATTGATGGAGTTATGTGGTAGTTTTTTTTAAGCCATCTTGGCTAGCCAGTACTAATAACTGTCACTTGAGGAGTCCCTAGGAGGGATGCCATATCAGCTTGCAAGACAGAGGCAATGCCTGTGTATTTTTGTCAATATACTATGAAAAAAAAGTGCTTAAAACTTGGATTGTGCTAGTAACTGAGTTAGTGGCATACAAAGCTGTCAGACTACTATAAGCAGGTGATCAAATGCAGTTTCATTATACTGAAGAATATCCCTAATCCCTGAGAGCTGTGAGCATTTGTGGCTTGTGAAAAGTAGTACATCTCAACAGAGACAAAGCTTAAATTTATAAAATCTCAACAGGGAACCGTGACGATGCTAAAGACAAAATCCTACTGTGAAAGAAGTATTTGTTATCTTTTGGGGCTATTAGGTAGCTCATTGAAGCTGAGGAAGCCTGTCAGCCTCTTCCTGTGGTATGAAAGGCCTGGTCTTTTGGACATACTGTATTTGCAGCTTCTCAGTGGAGTCTGTCCTAATTGGGTTACTGCATTAAGGGCAGATTCAGCTCTGTGAAAGGAGCAGAAAGTCCAAGACTACAGCATCAAGGGGAAATGCCAAGCTCCACCTTCTCCCATCACTATCCCAGTGAGGAAAGGGCTGCTCCCCAATACTGGGCATAAGTCTGCCTTGGATAGAGCCATTGTCTTTGCATATTCTGTAACCACGGGCCAGGGCTTTAGACAGATTTCCCTGCTGTGGCACTTGCTTATGGTAGCTTATAGTGACAAGGCAGATGAAAGGTGAATGGGACCACAGAAAACAGAGCAGGATATTTTCTCAGTGCTCCCTATGTTGTGCAATGGCACAGCATAACAATTCCAGGTGAGCATCACAGCTGACTGGTTCCAGTCTGGAAAGAGTAGAGTTGTGTCAGCTCAGTGCTGCACCTGAATTAATTAGTCATGCTTATAGACAGAAAGGGTAACTTATTTGAGAACAGACTGTGCTAATGCTACACAGCTCTAGGCACTGAAGCTGTTAGCTGGGAATGGCACAGTGAGAATATGTGGTATTTTGTGTTACTAGCTAGCAGAAGTTTACTGTGCTGCTACACTAGAAGCCATATGGAGTGGAAACATCTGAGCAGGTCTGAGGAAAAAACTTTAAATATAAACACAAGCCCAAAGTTGATGTTATACTTTAGTACTGCTTCTAAAATTTACACTAAAGCCAGTTTTTGTTCCTTTTAATGTTTTGTGGTTGCTAGGGTGCCCAGAAAAATGCAAGAAGGAAGGCTTCTTACAGAGGTTGCTAAATATAATTGGATTGTTCACTCTAAACCATATACTCAATCCTCAGATTAAGTGTACAGTCCTCAGATTAAGTCTCACAGCAGTACTAACTATAAAAGTTATGATTTGCAAACGGTTTATTGGAAAATCTAGACTACTGCCCCTCAAGATGTTAAAACACAAAACAGGATTTACCCTGCCCCTGAAGAATCTTGCCTGTCAGTTATAGCCAGCAATTCTGTCTCTCTCAGATAATAGGAATATGATCAATTCTCCCAACTGAGTTGCTGAGTTCCTGACTCACTCTAGCCTAAGCCAAAGTGACTCAGAGCCACAATTTTCTACATCCTCACCACATTATTTTTTGGGGGAGGAAGCCAAAGCATATGTACTAAATAAAATGTTCATACCATCAGCCAAAACTTAGTGGATGCATATTATTTCATTATTTGTATTGACTGTCACCCTAATATCCAGTTACAGCAGAATGTGAATTGCTCTCAATGTGAGGAAATTGTCCCATGAAAACAGGGTCCTGAGGTTCTGACACTGAAGACTGGGAGGTAGTGTGTACTAATACAATATGAAGGACCAGACATGCCATTCTTAGCAGTCACTAATGGTAAAGCAATGTATGCAGGGTTTTTCTCATTGGTAAACATGTTTATCAAGTGATTCTTCTTGCATATCAGAAATGTGAAAGCTCACAAGGGGTATCTACAAAGTAGTCATTGACTTAAAATGACTTGCTATTAGATTATTTTTATTTTTATATATCAGACCAAAAACATTCATTTTTCATTTACTGCCTCCAGTGGCACCATCTTGATGGCATACTTTTTTTTTTCTTCCTTACCTGTATGCAGTATTTTGTATATATGCAGGCAGGAGTTTAAGGTGAAAATTACAGATTAAGAGAACCAGAATACCCATATATGACAAAAGTAACATAACTGAAAAAATACAGTACCTAGATTGCCTGGATCAATCAATCCTGGCTCCAATATCCGACCAGAAACAAAGCTGGATTAGACTTAGTAACTCTATGGTTTACTTTCACTAGGGAAAACATTGGTTTGGGCAGCTATTCACATTAGCAGTCCTTTTATTGGAGTCGATTCTTACAGAAAAACTTTTAACTTCCTGGGATAATGCATTCAGATGAACTGTGCCTCACTGTGCTTCAAACATACGTGGCTGTGTTTCCAAGCAAACCACGCAACTTGTAATATTATGTCCATGGCCATCTGTAAGACTTAACTGGTACTTACGGCAAACTATCCTACATAAATTGCACTTCTGTACAACCACAGGACTAACAAGTAATTTAAATGCAGAATAGTGTAGGTGTTCTGTGTTCCGAGTACTCATAATTTATGTGATCAGAATGGATTCCCTATATTCAAAATAGAACAGAAAAAAAGGGTTTGACTTGCAGTAAAATACTACTGCCACCATAAAATCATAGTCTACTGCTAGCTGCCAGATCTAAATAAATAGTGGTTCAAATGTTGGATTACAGCAGTATCAAACCATCAGTTTACACTCTTGTCAAGAGCAGTTATTGCAAGGCTCATCGAATTGATGCCTAAATAACATTAATTTCTCTTCGAAAACATTTATCTAACTTCAAGTCCTTCACAAAAAGACAACTGTGTATCTTCACCCATATTCCCTTTTAAGCGTTCACAATACAAAGTATCCTGAAGCCTCTAGGATATCTCAGGAAATACGTATCCTGCAGTATCCTGATCAATTTTCTTCCAGCTATGTGACTTCCCCCCACCCACTGTATTCCTTCATTTAGCCGGGTGTATACAGCCTACCTTGCAGAATTGCAAGGGGAGCTGGCAGGGATCCAGGACAACCTGTCAGCACAAGCAGCAGTGAGGTGATGAGTCAGCAGAGGCACTGTGTGTCTTTGCGGTCTGCTGCAGCACCACTCACTCCCAACCCTCCCGGAGGCAAGCCTTGCCTTTGACCTTGAAAAGTGTCCCCAGTTCCTGCTCATCCTTATTCTGATGAAAGGGAGGATGTGTCCTTCACTGAACCTGAAAACCTGGGGCTGCCCTACAGAAGCTAATAGCCCAAGTAACAGAGGCTCTGTGTGAGATGAGGATTATTTGAGGCTTAACCTGAGAACAAGGCTGGCAATAAAGTAACTCATTAAGAACCTTCACATAAACTGAAGCGCTAAAAATACTTCAAAACAGTGTAATTTCACTGCAGTTGTGCCACACTGCATTCTGTACACCCCCAATGTGATAGCCACACACAGAAAAATCCAACAGATGCTACATACACTGTGATTATTTAGAATAAGACAAAATTATCCAGGGTTCAGAAATAAGAGGTGTACATTGAAAGGGCATCAATGTGTATTCAGGTATTTATTTTGTCTTCATTCTTTATACTGCTTCTTTAATAAGAAGAATTTAAATGGATTTAAATGGCTCCCCCTTGTGTCAAGAAAAATGCAGTATTATGTTTTAAATTAGTCCTTGAAGAGAAAATAGAATTTATCTATATTTATACTGCACAGTCTAGTTATCAATATGTTGCGGTGACCGATGAGGAGACTGAACAATGCTATCTCTTGCTGCTCAGGTACTCTTTGAAACTACCCAAACGAAGTACCTTAAATTGCAAACAGTTACTTTTCAGCCGCATGTGATGAAGGGTAGAGAAAAATAGCTTGTGAACTGTATGTATTGCATGCCATCTAATTTGCTAATGTAGTCTAGACTAGAAAGATAGATACCGTGTCTTGGAGATCTGTCCTTAAATGTAAAGATCTGTAACACCTCAGAATAGATCAGACATCAACAGAATATATGGATTAGTGTATCTTAATTTACTTCTGGTGTTTTTCATAGGTGAGCAAATCTTCACCTTGTAAAGGGTGGGAGGAAAGCAATGAACCCTGGTAGAAAGCTCTGACCATGAAAGACTCAGTGAATGGCAGTGATGAAGCAAAAATCCGATTTCAATTACTGCACTAGTCTTCTTTCCTTCTTTCTAGTACCTACTAGCTGATAGAGTTTTTGCTCAGGCTTTTAAATCATGAAAGCTTTCTTCCCAATACTTAATACTCATAAAACTCTGAAATTCAGAACAGAGATTTTTTGCATAGCACAGGGGTAACTTTGGATATTAAGCAATAATCTTGGAAATAAACATAAAAGAGGAAAAACATTCATAAGAAACACTGAAATCTTGCTAACCTCAAGAGGTAAACAAAATGTATCAGGAAATATGTGTGTGTTACACAGGAAGTATTTACAATAGCTTTTGAGAAAGCCGGTCTGAAAAGCTTTGTTTCAAGGCAACATACTTCAGTTTTGTGGTTTCTCACAAAATCTATTCCTGCAAAGTTACAAATTAAAAAAACAAAAACAACCTAAACAAAAAGAAACTAGGCCCACTTCAGAGTGGACCTAATCATACTGATGACTGGAGTGCTTGATAAAGCTACTTGGCAGATAATTATCTTGAGATAATCTCAGTTTATCCTGATTCAGAAGTCTGATGGTACAGACACAGGAGACTATGTTTTCTAGCTTGAAGGAGAGGCTTTAAGATACTGTATTATGAATTCTTCTGTAGTTGTTAATCCTTTGTAAAAAATCTTCCCTGATACAGCCTTACAGGTTTTTAACAGAATGAATGACAATATGACTACCAGTATCAAATGACATATGCTTTTCAAATTTAGGACTTTGTATCTTCCTCCAAATAATTTGTTCTTACTTCTCAGAGGGAGTTACACTTGTTCACAGAGAGGAAAACATTACTATGGTGCACAGAATAATCATTCAGTATCTTAAGAATTTCTTGTTTAAGGGCTTCTACAGTGGCACCCCACAATCTATTTTCTCAGTTCAGAGAAGAAGTGACAAGGGTAGACTTAACTGAAGAATAACTGAAAGGGTTTATTGAATCTAAAGTGTGTACTTAGGCTCAAAACTGCTGTTCTGAAAAGACCACCTGGGTCTTATCAGCTGCCACCTGGGACTAGATACATCTAAACTCAAAAATATTCCTTTTATCTATCCAGCCATGTAAAGTTACTTTTCAGAACACAACCAGCATCAGGATCTTAATGGAATTGAACTACCTGCCTCATATTCCAAGCCTGAGAAGACAGGAGGAGGTAACTGGACATTTCATTACCTATTTCTTTTGAGGTACTCATTCTACAATTGTTTGGAAGGTACTCAAAAAAAGATTGAGTTGCACTACATACATACAAACCTAAACATATTTTTAAAATCACATTTTATGTTAAATATGGCCAAACACGGGTACTCTTAACCTATAATCTAGTGGCTGGGGTACATGCCTGAAAAGTGTGAGAGACCAAGACTCTCAGATGGAGAGCTCTTAGTATCCTTCTCCCTGGATTATTTGCTTTTTTTCTCTTCTGGGTTATTACCAAACTGCAGTCTGTTCTAAAAGACAGACGCTCTTGGAGTCTTTAATAGCTTGTGTGGAGAAAAGAATAAAAAAAATCAATTGATCAATAAAGCTCATGAGCTGTATCTTCAGTGGTAAAATCCCTCCAAGTTAGGCTTTTGAGATCTAGCACTAACATTAAGTCAGTGAAGGAGCATTTTTTAGTCAGTCTGCATTCTTTCCAGCATAATTGTCCTTTGTGAGAAATTGGCATACCTAAAACAGGGCCACTACAAATTTGATTTGATGCTTGCTGACATTACTTCTGTTTAAATGCTACAATGCAAAATATTGAAAGAGGCTAAAGTCAGTCTCTTTAAATGTAGGAAACTGAAAAGCTTCTGTTTTCTTCTTTACCCAAAGTAAAGGTAGATGCTTCATGCTGACCTTATTTGTTTTGTAGCAGAAGACCAATGTGGCAGAATACATACTTGAGACACCAGGCTAAGCCATGAGAAAGGCTTGAGCTTATCTTTCCCATGTCACGTTTACATTCACATTATAACTGTAATTGTGGAATTTCAAATAATTATGTGCAGGGTTTCTTTCAGTAAGCACTTAGAGGAGAACATGAGGGCATAAAAGCCTGCAAAACCATAGGTTTGGGGTGAGGTTATTTAACCCTCACAAGAAGGAAAAGGTTCATCCTGAAAAGATTATAGGCAACAGAACTTGGCATTTGTCAGCTTTACTAATGAAATGGGACCTATTGGGGCCTTTGGTGTCACTGAATCAATTTGCTGCATGAGGCTGGAGTTCAGGTAAGCTGACACAGGCTATATAACAGATACTTGGGATGGGGGTGGAGGAGGTATGACTTTAGAATAAAGACACTGAGGATACTTTTCAGAAAACTACTCAGGAAAATGGCATTCCTTTGGCTGACATTTCATCTAGCTTTCACTACGGCTAAGGTTTTGTATACTAGAAATTATGAATGAGATTCATATTAGAAAGCATTTCCCAAAGAAACCTCAAGCCAGTACTCTTGACACTTTTTCTGAAAGAAAATTAGGTCTGTGGTTTCTTAGTAAGCTTTTGTACCTCATTCCTTCTTAACCTCAGGTGATGAAATGTAACCCAATCCTTAAACCAGGTTTGGACTTGAAATTTAATATTCCTTCCTTGTGTGTGCAGGATTCTGGTAAGCAAACAATAGGTATGCTGTTTTAAACAATTTTTCCATCGGAGGGAGGAGACTTCGATGCAAAATTTGTTCTGCATCTACATGATAGCAAACCTTGCTGGTTTGTGTACAGGCAATACCATCATTAGTCAGGATCAGGTTTCCTGCGACTTGCGTGTAACTCTTAACACTGAATGCTGTAGCCTGACTTAGCACCATCAAGTTTTTGACAAACCACCTGTTTGTCAGGTGGTTGAAACACTGCAGTTTATTCTTAGACCTAAGCTAACAATCTATACCACAGCAAATATTTACAACCGTAATGCACAGCGAGACAAAAAGATCTCATGGTATTTATTTATGCCATCCAGGCATCTTTCTTTCTGGTAGGCCGTGTGAGTTCACCAATTCCTGCAGCTTAACTATATATTGTTTCTTTAAATAAACCCACTGCGATCTCGCTTACTGAAACAAAAAAGTGAAGGTTTATATATAACTAGCTTCCCACTACCGCCTCCTGTGCCATTGGTTTTTCACGCCCCCTCCTATGCAAAGCACTTGAGCAGTGTAAGCGGATGTTGCATAATGTGATTATGGGCTGCTCCAAACTGAGGAACGTGTCCCACTTGCGGTATGTTACACACGGCTGCCTCGGCTCTTTCGTTGGAACAGAAGCGGTGATGATGTTTTTGTACTCCTGGCAGCTCTCAAATGCTAAAGCAGCAGATTAGGGGATTGAGCCTTTTTTTTTCGTTTGTACTGAAAACCTGTATCGCTTCCTCTCTCTTATGCCTTTAGTTCTGAAGGGGAAGATTACATTTCAGGTCATGTCTTCCTCTGTCTAATTCCAACATACCACCCTAATTCATATTACAGGAATTTGCACGTATATGTAACTACGATTTTAAAAAATCACCCTCGAAAGTGTATCTAGGCGGTGTGTCTACGCTGAGGGAACATGGCGGTGAGTTCCCGACTTGTTTCCAGCACCAGCCGCATTCACCATCCACGGTTAACTGGGTTCCTGCCCGTGCCCCATCCAGGGTTAACTGCGTTCCTTCTCCTGCCCCCGGGGTGGCCACCGT
>VZTX01012858.1:103326-242104 GCA_013400915.1 Pardalotus punctatus | reverse complement strand
GGAGAGCAGGTGGGGCGGGGACGCGGCCGGGGGCGCCCGGGGCGACGGGAGAGCCGCCCCCGAGGGCCTTGTGGTGCCTTGTGGTGTCTGTCGGTCCTGCGTCTCCTTGCCCCTCGTTCTGGTTTGCTCCGTGGCTTTGGGTAAAGTCACAGGGCCCCGCGTTCGCCTGCGCGGGAGCCGCTCCTCCACCCGGGCATCTCGGCGACCGCCGCCTTCCAGATGCGATGTGCGCACCTTGGCCGCAACATCCCGGCGGGACCGCGCAGGGAACAGGGACATTCGCCGTGTCCCGGGTTACCGGGAGGCAGCCCCGCTTCAGGGGTGAAATGTCCCCCGCATTGTCCGCTCCTGAGAACAGGAAAGAAACCTTGTTGCTTCTTTTTTTTTTTTTTTTTCCCTTTCCCCCCAGATGGGGGAAGTAACGATTCCTACCAATTCATGGAGACTTATTTGGGAATGGGGTAGTTGAGGCTACTGTTTCAGTGGAGTGTGCTCGTACGGATCGTTTCATAGCCTGCTTCAGTTCACGTTATATCAATTTTAAAAGCTATTTCAACTTTAATCAACTTTTTAAATGCTGCGCTGAAAACTGCAGTAGTCATGATGTTGAATAGCACAGTAGTTTAGATAGTAGAGACTAGAGGATTTTTGCTGTACTGTTTAATCAGACATGTCAAAATAGTATCCTTACTGTCTGTAAAACCCAAACGTATGCAGTCTGCAGTGTGATTGGAAATGGTCGTTTTAAAACAATGTAGAATGACAGTAAACTTTGGGATTGCTTGCTCCTTTGCTTAATTAATTAATAGAAGTGCTTCTGTTGGTTATATTGACCCATTAATATCAGAGTAGTGATTTGGTACTTCAGACACGTTTAGCACATGTCAGACTGCACTTTTAATGGATTCTATCCAAAACAGATGTTCTAGTTTGTATATATGCTGCTTTAACTGACATGCCCTAATGGACTTAATATTTTCCTCCATTAATAGAAAAGCTTTGTAAAATCCTTTGGTAGAGCTGGCAGAAAGCAACTAAATTAACTCCGTTTTGCATTGTTTTTTTGTGTTTTTTTTTTTAATCTACAGAGTGAAAAAAATGGAGCTGTCAAGAAGAGAAGATCAAATCAGGCAGATATTCCTGATAGTCTTTGCCAAGAAGCAGAAACATGCTATCGGCTTAGACTGCCTGAGGACTTCTACCAGTTTTGGAAGTTTTGTGAGGAACTAGATCCTGAGAAACCAAGTGGTGAGGTTTTAAATTTTGCCTCTTCTAACTTTCACTCCCAAAAGCAGCCTGAAGACCACCTGGAGGTGGTCAGATGAATTCTAGTGCAGCTTCAGTTTTTGAGTTAAGATGGAGGATATTTACATGAGTGCAAACTAAAATACTAGATATAATCACCAAGATGTACATTTCAAGTGTTCTAAAATGTAACTGCTTAAGTCATGCAATACAAAGGGACTAAATGTGGTCTAAATCTGCCCTTTTTTCAGGTGCATTTAAAATGTTTAGTATGGAACTCAAGTTTCCTTATATATCATTGTTTAATCCCAGCCAGCAACTAAGCACCACACAGGCAATTGCTCACTCACCGCTGGTGAGACAGGAGAGAGAATCAGAAGGGTGAAAGTGAGAAAACTTGTGGGTTGAGCTAAAGATAATTTAATGGGAAAGGCCATGTGCACAAGCAGAGCACAACAAGGAATTAATTCACCATTTCCCATGTGTGGGCAGGCAGGTGTTCAGCCATCTTCAAGAAAGCAGGGCTTTGTCATGCTGAGCATGATGCCATATGGTATGGAATGTCCCTTTGGTCATTTGGGATCAGCTGTCCCAGCTGCATCCCCTCTCAGCTTCTTGTGCACCCACAGCCTCCTCCCTGTGGGATGAGGGGTAGAAAAGACTTTAACTCAGTATAAGCACTGCTAAATCTGGATTCCAACCTCCTCAAGTTTATTATATAACAGAATGTGGCATCTCTGTGTGCTCTAGAAATGACAATATCTTTCAGCATCATAGAATGGTTTGGGTTAGAAGTGACCTTTAAAGGCCATCTAGTCCGATCCCCTACGATGAGCAGGGACGTCTTCAACCGGGCCAGGTTGCTCAGAGCTCTGTCCAGCCCAGCCTTAAATGTTTCTAAGGGTAGGTCATCCACCATGTCTCTGGGCAACCCGTTCCAGTGTTTCACCACCCACATCATAAGACATAGCTAGTCTGAATCTACCCTTTTTTGGTTAAAAGCCAATCCCTTGTCCTCTTGCTCCAGGCCCTGCGAAAATGTTTGTCCCTGCCTTCAATACCTAAAGTTCAGAAAGGTTGCAGTAAAGTCCCTGGAGCCTTTTCTTCTCCAGACTGAACAACCCCAACCCTCTCAGGCCATCTTCACAGGAGAGGTGCTCTAGGCCTCTGGTCATCATCAGGACCTTGTTCTGGACCCACTCCAACAGGTTCATGTCCTCCTTGTGCAGACAATCCTGGAGCTGGATGCAGCACTGCAGGTGGGATCTCAACAGAGAGGAGCAGAGGGGCAGAATGCCCTCCCTCACCCTGGTGCCCACGCTGCTTTGGATGCAGCCCAGGACACGATTGGCTTTCAGTGCTGCAAGTGCGCATGGCCAGATCATGTCCAGCACCCCCAAGTCCTTCTGGGCAGGGCTGCTCTCAATCTGTTCATCCCCAGCCTGTGTCGATACCAGGGGTTGTCCTGACTCAGTTGCAACACCTTCCACTTGGTCTTTTTAACCTTGTGAGATTCCCATAGGCCCAGTTCTCGAGCTTGTCCAGGTCCCTTGGGATGGTATCCCATCCTTCAGGAGTGTCATCTACAGCCCTCAGCTTGGTGTCATCTACAAATTTGCTGAGGTTTGCTGATCTGGTCTTGTGTAATTGATAAAGATTAATATTAAACAATATTGGTCCCAGTACAGAGCCCAGAGGGACACCACTCAACACCAGTCTCCATCCAGACATTGGACTGTTGATGGCTACTTATGCGAAGTGTAATAACTCTTGAAGGAAAGCTGTCTGGAGAAAACAATGTCTTAGCTTTCCTTGTCTAGTAAAGAGTGTTGGACTGAATTTATGGAAACTTTTGAAACAGGAGCAACACGGGAACTTCCTGGTCTAGGTGTGTACCTAAACGTAAATCAATTCATGGCTTGCTTTTCAGATGCACTTGTGTCAAATGTTGGACTTAAGCTGGTTGGACCGTATGATATTCTTGCTGGAAAACACAAAAAAGCAAAATCAGCAGATGTGAACTTCAATCTTCATTGGAGATTCTTCTATGATCCCCCAGAATTTCAGACTATACTTGTTGGGGATAGCAGAACACAGTATCACATGGGATATTTCAGGTATTTTATTTCCTGGGTGCTGTTGCTCCACTGTAACTACACATAGCTTTTGTCCTCTTTCTTTCCATGAATCGTGATTTTAAAATTGTACACCATCACCAAAGAAGAATCTTTCTTTTTTGTAGTAGCATATTAACACATGGCTTGATACCTTTTTATTAAAAAAGATCACAGGAATGGGAGTTGAAGACTAGATTTAAATATTTATTAAACTACCCCCTCCAGCCATCCAGAGCACTTACTAATCTTTAACTTTTACCATGATACCAAGAGGAAAATCAAATGAACAAAAGGGAATGTGTATTCTCTGCAGTTGTGGATATGAGCTCTTTTCAAGGCCTGCTGTAATATTTTAGAGCTCTAGATCTAAGGACATTTCTTCGTAGGTTTCTGAAGGAGATGGCAGCATGGTGAGGAGGCAAATTTAGTTTTACTTTGAAATAGGAGGAATGGACACAGCTTGACTATTTTGTGTGTTCTTTTTCATCAACAGGGATGTGCCAGATGAGCTCCCAGAGTGGGTTGGTGCAAATGAAGCTAAGAAGGGTTGTGTGATTTCACAAGTTGGCGATAATGTCTTTGCTGCAGTCAAGTAAGGTTCATTTTTACTTCTATTGATAAAGAAGAGAATAGAGATAAACGGTTAGTTGGGAGGTGTGATGCGGAATAATGAAGCTAACTTATTATATGTCTTTCTTAAGAAACCCTCACTTATTTTCTGCTCCTGCTGGCAGGTTTTAAGATTCTCTCAAAAGCCTTTGTAGGCTTTTTGACAGTGTTTTCCTTCCAGAAGTAAAATAGATAAGTGTTAATTACATCATTCTTTAAATATATTGGCAGTGACATGCTCTACATTGGAAAAAATATTCACTGGGTCTGTTAAAATACTTTGTAAGTAAAGAAAGGGCATCTCAAACAACATTAAGGAAATCTGAGTATCATAGTAGATGAGTAGGATCTGGCTCATGTTCTTACCTACGTAAAAATACATTATTTTTGTATCTAATTAATGTCTACAGGAAGTACAGTTTCTGACCTATGGCAGGATAACACTTACATGGATATGTAGTTAAGTATGATTCATGGAGCTTTACATGCTCTTGCAACAGGAATGTAAACAACTGATCTCATCCCTGCTGGTTAAAAATGGAAAGCTCCCTAAGGACAAATGCATGTCAGTCAGTGAAAGCAGTCTGAATAATGGCTTCTGTAAAAGAACCCTTGTGCAGTGCAGAGTTAAGTAAGGACATTTGTTTTGAAAGTACCATGGGGAAACTCATATATATTTGTGTGCATGATGTGGATGACAAATGGTGTATATGGCACCGAAGCGGCAAACTGAATTCTTAAGATAGAAAGATGAACAGCTACTGAGGCTGGGAGAACTTTCAGCACCTGCACTTTGCATAAACTAGATTGTAATGCTGCAGGTACAGATAAGAAGAGCCCAAGTACTGGCTGTGCCCAAACTATTTTTTTTCCTCTTGTTAAGAGGCTTGCATTTTCAAGTCTCTGTATAAATAAACTCAGGGCTGCTAATCTTCATTGTAAGGTCTGGAGTTTTAGCATTTAAAAGGCTATTCATTTGTTTGGCTTTCTCCTAAGTTCTTTAAGACATGTTTCTTCTGTTTGCAGATTATTTTTGTCAAAAAAACTTAAGGAAGTGACCGATAAAAAGAAAAATGCTGTTTTGAAAGACATAGATGAAAAGCTAACAAGAACAGCGAAAGAACTGGGTTATTCTCTGGAACAAAAAACCCTGAAGATGAAACAGAGAGATAAGAAAGTATGACTTTCCTCATCCACTGGAGAGAACTAAGTTCTGTTAAATTTTTTTCATTTACTTCCTGTTTGTGTTTTTTCATCCTTCTAGTCAGTAAGGGTGCTTCACTTAGGAATTTCCAGAGGTAATCAGCTCTCTATAAAACTTAAAGAGAGGGAAGATTACTACAAGTGTGTTCCAAGTTATAGGATTAAATAAAAACACTCTACTCTTGTAAATTGTACCTTGGCATTCAATTCAAAGCAAAAAGAACCAACCACCACCAGAAAAATCCAGTAAACACATTAGTCTAAAAACAAACAAATAGAGGGCATGGAGAAAGCTGCTTTAAATGGAAGATTCTTTTTAACAGTTGGGTTGAATCTATTACAAACAGGACCATTAAGGATGATATGGATAATAATAGAAGTTTTTTGCATACCTATCAGAAATAATTATGGTAGGAGGAGACTAAACAAATGTGGTGCGGTGCTACTTAAGTGATTACAAGGGCTCTTAGATTCCTGACTGAAGTGGAGTTTCCAGTTATTTTAAACTTCAGTACTTAAAAGTAACTGCAATATAATTTGAAACTAAGTTGATGTCCTGCAGCCAGGATGCTATATTGGGTTTGACCACCAGCAGTCAGGTGTTAGTGCTTAATGAGGTGAGTGATTTCTAGGTCACAGTACTGTCTTATGGTGCTGTGTTCCATTTCCTGTCTCTCTATTCAGGTGGTGACCAAAGCATTTCATGGGGCAGGCCTCGTTGTTCCTGTAGACAAAAATGATGTTGGATACAGAGAACTTCCTGAAACAAATGGTAAATATCTTCTTTACTATATCCTTCTGCTTTTTTGAAGTAAACAACCCTCAGTTACACTCTAAAACACAAACTGCATTCATATTTTTTACTTAAAGAATTTGAGTGGTGGGGGTAAAAAGTAGAAGTCCTAACCATCACACTTGAGCTCAAAGTATTGTCTTTAAAGGAACCAAATGAGAATCAATTAAACATGCTAAGTCTGAAAAAATAGTCCAGAAGTAGTAGTTTAGATGACCTTTTCTTTTGTATTGGCACAGACATGCAGGAAGTAGATCCAAAAAACTGGTCTACATTAAGAGACTTGTGGGTTTGTTTCTTATCCACCTTCTTCTCCCAGTGTTGTTCCAACCAGAATCAGTTCCTTTATGCAATTTCACCACAGAAATGCTTGTCTCCCTCTATGAGGAACTGAGGGGGATGGGCATGGGGCAAGAATAAGTGTCCAGGGAAAGAAGGAAGCTTCACCAGCAGTTCAGGGTATGCCCACTTACCTTACATACAAGTGTGACACACGGATATAGTTTTGCCACAGACTACTTCTGCGCAGTATTAAATTTCTTTATTTAAACATTTAAATAGCTGCTTTTGGGTTTTTTTGCAGCTAATCTTAAAAAAATTTGCAAGGCCATTGTTGATGCTCCTACTGATGAGGAGAGAGTGAAGGCCTTTGCACCCATTCAAGAAATGCTGACCTTTGTTCAGTTTGCTAATGATGAATGTGACTATGGAATGGGGTATGAACTGGGCATGGACCTGTTTTGCTATGGATCACATGTGAGTACTACAGCAATCATACTTCACAAAATTATGCGTTATTTTATACATAGACTAGAAGTTGTTCTGTTGTAGATCAATTATCCCTAGGAATTGTAGAGGTCTACAAGAATATTTTAAATCCGTTTAGAGTGTTAAAAAGTCACTTGACATCTTTCCACATTGAATTTAAAATGCGTATATGAAAGCCCAATACTGCAATCCTGAAGCAAAGACTCCCACCTGAGTCTCTTCCCTAGTTCTCTGTTAACAGTGAATTATCATCAGTAAGGTGACTGAATTAATAGCACTTAGTTACACATTAAAATTATACTTAGTGCTTTTTGTTCTTTGTTAGCCACTAGTCTGTTGATGAAAAGGCTTGTGGCTGTAGTCTGTCTATGGCTAGAAAATAACATGTGAAGTTTCAACATCAACCTAATATGAATGGATGGTAACAGAAACACTCCTGCAAAATAGCTGCTTCTTTCAAAAATTGGCTAAGTGGTGCTCCAGAGTATCATGTGAAAGATAAGTCTTGCAATACTAACTGTAGGCCCAAAAGAGCTGTGCTGAATACTGGTTAAAATACTTAGCCATTGAAGTGAGTGAAAACTCACTGCTCTTTCCATACACTGTTAAATTACTAATGCGTTCCTTACGTTTCATGCCCTGCTCTCTTAAGTTCCATACAGCATCTGAAAATGTGTGGTATTTTCCTTTGATACCCTGCTTATTTAGAACCCTTCTTTCAGAGACTAGGCTGCTTCAGCTGCTTAAATCCTTTCTACAACTGGAAGGGCTGTGAAGAAAACAGTTCCTCTCATTTGTCTGAGTAGGTGGAGGCAAATATTCATCTTTCATGCTTTGTGCTTCTCAGCACATGAGACTAACCACTGACAAAGTCCTGCAGTGACAAACCATGTGTTTACAGTACTGTCAGTTGTCTTGTCTGTCTTGTGTTGCAGCTTGAAACACCTGTAACTTTGCAGCTGTTTTTAGAATTAAAAACTTTAATTTCCTGGCTTATTAAACAGAAGAAGCAGTGGCTTCACATGTAAGTTTTGCTACAGTTAGGTCCCTGCCTGTCTTGGAGTTCCTGCTTGGAGTTGTTCTCCAGTTCTGACTGGAGCCTTCCTGTGCCTGTGCTTACAGTGCCAGAGAAACACTGACACTTTATCTGTAGCCCAAGACATAGAAAAATACTTAAATTTTGTCCCCTTTGCTTGAGAGGTACAATGGTCTTGTATGTTCAATAATCATTGTAAATGCTAAGTGTGCTCTGATGTTCATACATTTGAAGTGCTTAAGTGGTTACTGTAAGGACCACTGTAATTCCCTCAAACTGTCGGGTGTGACAAGACATGGGACTGTGACAAGATAGGGGACTTCAGCTGCAGGCTGGAGCTTTGCATGCAGCAGTGGGACCATCATCTCTTGCTCTGCTAACAGTCGGTTTCCATCTCTCACTGCAGCAGCTCAGGCACCCCGGCCTGTCCTTGCTATGGCTGTCACAGGTGTAGTGTGAGAATGTGCTCAGCCATTTTGGGAGCGGGTGAAGGAGCTGGGGCTGCATCTGGGATAAACAAAGCCACTGATGCCGATGGGGCTGCTCTTGTTTTCCCTTCTCTCCTGCAGTACTTCCACAAGACGGTGGGCCAGCTGCTGCCCCTGGCTTACACCCTGCTGAAGAGGAACCTCTTTGCCGAGATCATCGAGCTTCACCTGGGCAACCGGCGGGAGGAGGACCTGGATCAGCTGGTGCCCTGAGCAGCACCGGGGCTGCAGCGGGGCAGGCGGCCCTGCGCGCCCAGGACCGGGCTTGTCTTTGCTGTCTGTGTCTGTGTGTGTGTGTGTCTGTGGGTCTTCTTGTGCTCGGTGGCGGTGTCCCCTGTGGTCAGTAAAGGTTTTCTAAGGAATGTGCTTCTTCCGGGTGCTGGCTGCGTGCGGCGGGCGCAGGGCAGAGAGCGGAGCCGGGGTACATTGCTGCGGGGCAGAGCTGCCCGCGGGCAGCCCGGCTGCACGGCCCCGCTGACCCTGCCCCGGGAGCCAAGCCTGGGCCGGGGTCGGTGCTCTGAGGAAGCACGGGAAGGACAGGCTGCTGCCCAGCATTGCTTGGAGCACCTGCAGGCCCCGCGCTGGGCAGTGCCTCAGGGCAGGGAGGGGCCCGTGGCTCGGTTACTGCAGCCTGTTCTGTGCACTTCCCGTGCCCCACGGCCCTGCTCCGGCCCATGGTTCTGCTGGTCTTCATCTCCCCAGTTGTGTCCCACCCCGCAGGTAAAGCATTCCCTTAACTGCAGTGTTCCCTTCTGTGTCAAAGCACTATCCCTGCTCCTGCCTTGCTGGAGGTGGCTCAAGTGGGAGGAAACTAATGGGATGAAGGGAATGCTACCTGACATTACAGGAGAAATTAGGAATTCAGCTGCAGTTGCTACCTTGCTAATCAGAAGAAGCCATCTTTGGTTTTATACATTTAAAAACAAAACCTAAGTGATTTTGTACAAGGTGCAAATTAATTGTTTTCAAGGGTGTTGGCCCACAGTTGTGTGTTCTTGTTACTGCATTTGGAGGTTTATTCTCACGCAACTGATTTAACAGTTCGGAAACAATGGAAAATAGCATTTGCTCTTACTCAACAGACCTGCCACCATACATACAGTGACTTGACTTCCATTGTAGCAATTCACATCATTACTAATGACAGTAATACTAATTACTACTGACAAAGAGTATAGGCCACTAGCACAGCACCATGCTCAAATTTAAGTCATTCCTACTTTTTTTAGCAAAGGATTGTCAACTATATATTACTTTATCTTAGAAGGGAGTGTTGGAGGTACAGTGTAGGTTAGAGTGCTGCAAAAGGCTCCTGAGTTTCAAATGAACAAGGTAATCACATGCCACAGCTACTTTTGTAAATTTGACAACTTCACCCCTTTTACTCAGCATATAAATATCCCATTTATTCAAGCACAAACATACAGACACACTTTCATAGGCCTAGAGTTTTGTTTTATACATAAAAAAAGAGGTACTTCCTTGAATATTCCCTCATTTCCTTTTCCCTGTGTTCCAAATACAGGAGACCTTTATCTTAATGCCATGTAAATTATATAAGTACTAAAAAAGTAGAATCATGGAAAGGTTTGAGTTAGAAGGGGACCTTAAAAATTCAACTTTTCAACTGTTACTTAAAAATGAACTTAGATCTGCAACAATGAGGACCTGAGACTGGATATCCATACTTATCTATTAATCCCTGATGGAGAAGGAAATCTGTTAAACCAACTGCAAAATGCCTGATGTGCTGTGTATCATTTAACTGGGGAGAGACTTTTCAGCAGGGCCTACTGCACTAGGACAAGGACTAACGCTTTAAACTACAAAAGCAGATTGAGCTAGATACAGGGAGAGAGGATGGTTTTTATTCTGAGAGTGGTGAAACACTAATGAGTTGCCCAGAGCAGTGGTACGTACCCCATCCCTGGAAATGTTCAATGGATGGGATTCTGAGCAACCTGGTCTTGGGGAAGCCGTCCTTACCCATGGCAGGAGGGTTGCAACTAGATCTTTAAGGTCCCTTCCAACCCACACCATTCTATGAAATACACATCATGAACAGATGACTTTTAGACAATAAAAGGATCATCCACTTTTAACTATTTTAAATCAGAAAGCCAATTATTCTATAATTACACATTTTTGTTTCATTTTGGAAAAATACCCCACCTCAGGCTGACCTATTTGATGGGGCTGATTTGGCTACTGATCTGTAGCCAAATGCTAGGCAATGCAAATACTGCATCTCCTAAAATTCATTCTTTTCATCAAACCTTCTTACTAATTTTGTGTGTAAAATTCCTAGCTGTTAATTTTCTCTCAGGGAAAATAAATGCAAAAATCAACACAAATATTGTTTGTGAAAACAATGAGAAAACATCAGAGAACAATAAATGGTCATACAGAAGTTTTTAATGTTTGATTACATCATCACAGTAATGAGAATTTTTACTGTAATGATATGCAGTTCTACCACACTATTATAAATAAAAACATTAAGATCAATATTAAATACAGCTCTAGGCAACATCACAGATTAACAAAGAATGCATTCTTCATGAACCAGTATCTGAATGATTTGAAAAATAAACAAATGCTGACACTTTCCCCCCTTCCATCCACCACTTTTTTTTTTTTTTCAAATTAGTATCTTGAGTAAGGCGCTGCAAGTTTCATGTTAGAAATTTTTTGTTGCACAGCACAGGCACACAAACTTCATTACCAGAACCTCTACTGTATGTTTACCAGAAGACATTTTAAATGTCAACAGGGAAAGCTTGGCAGGTTAAGAAGAGTAAACAGAGATGCACAATTTATATGCAGCACTCGGGATCCACACAGAAATTACGAAACACAGCAGGAGTGTGAACTGTATTTTACTTCAGACAGTAGTCTGTAGAATTAGGTGCACATTAATACAGCACACGCAGCAGTGTTTTACAGTAACATCAGACATGGCAGAGATTTCAAACTGATTTAGTGATTTTTGTATGTGTAGTGAGTTTGTATTCTTCCACTACAGAAGAAAAAAAAATCAGACAACAGAAATCAGTGTCACAGACAACTTCCAGCACTGCCTTCTGTAAATGAACCAAATCCTGCTCTTTGTGAAGCTTCCCCTTCTTCAAGCTTATGTAATGTAACAGAGCAAATTTTTAACCACTAGCATTAACTTCACATGGAAGAGTACAGCTGGTTGTTGCCATGCTCCCATTTTCATATGGCCCAATTCCCTGTTTCAGTTCCAAACCTGCTTTTAATACAGGGTCTGATCACTCTGATCCCCATGGCATATTCCACTTTCTACTGGTTCCAGTTGCTGCTCAAGTTGAGATGATAAAATGTAGATGGCAGCTTTTTACTATGAAAAATCAGTTAACATTCAACAGTGCACCTCCTTAAGCACAGCCATTATTGTGCAGCTCACCAAAAGTATGAGAATTTTGGTTCACTGTTATTGTACTTGAAATAAAATCATACAGAGGACTTGGTGAATAAAGATGTTTGAGGTAACTGTGATGAATGCCTTAGAGATATTGAAGATTATGTTAGACTTTTAGTGTTTATATTTTTGCCATTTTTGCAGTTTTGTGAGCATAATTGTTAAAAAAAAGAAATTTTATCCAACCCCATATTACAAAACAAGATTTTTGTCAGCCAGATTTCTAAATTTTTTCCTCCTTAATTTAGGCTTATAGCATATTGCCATTTTTCCTCTGCATGCAGTTTTGGTGGTGGTCTGATAAAATGAATAGGAAACAAAACAATCTATTTGTAAAAAAGTTAGGGATCTGTCAGTTCACCTCCAAGTGTGTGTGTGTTGCTGCTGAATTTTGAAGTCCAGCCAAAGTTTCAAGTAAAGGATTAAAATTCTGCCCTGCTGCTCAGGTGTGACTACATATAATTTACACCTCTATATACATGGGAGAAAAGAAAAAAAGAGTCAAAAGAAATCTAACAGTTGCTTTCTCCTATTACTATAAAACCCTGCAGGTTTGTTTTTTTTTAAAAATAAAACCTTACTGTTCCAGTTATCTGCTAGTGAAGAAAAAAGGAAATCCAAGGTAACAGCAGTGAAAGTTACATTTGAAAATTATCTTGGATGTATGTTGGATCATAAAGAAGCCATTTTCTTTAAACCCTTCATCTAGTTGTAAACATTTGCTAATCCTCCACTACTTGCAGAGGATTATGAATTATTCTATAAAATCACATTAAAAAGGTAATTAGTTATGTGAGATATTAACTGATTCATATTTAATAGATTTTTTAATCCATACAAATATAAATAAAGAATGGTAAAACTTCAAGAAAAATAATATACATTTAGTGCAAATTATGAGTTACATTTCTTCCTACCATGTCAGCAGTGGAACATCTTTTGTGGAGAAGGAAAAATAAAAATGACCATTCTCAAATTTTACAGGGGGGAAAAAAGATCTCCAGTGTTGTAGCATGCATTTTTTACCAGATACACATATACAGAATTGTTCCAGCTCTTAAACTAGTAGAATAGCAGTATTTTTCCTTATACTGCACAACATTGGTATATATCATAGTGTTTTCAATAATACAAAAATTGCATAAGACCAGATCACATTATTGATACTTTCTGCAGCAAAACCAGTACTTTTCTGTGAAATACTAGTTTCATCTGGTTTTAGTTTTCTTATATCACAACAGCACACGGGTTGAAAGAAGTCTCGTGTGGTTCTGGCAAGGTATTACCTGTTCAATCTGGTTTTGTTGCAGTGGATCTGCACTGCCCCAACCATTTCATGATGTACAAACTCACACATTTAATGGCACAAGAAAAACCTCCCTTCTTGTGATCACACCTCAGTAACTCACAGTACATCTCAATATGAGAAACAGCTGCTTCAAAAGGGCACACCAATTTTAAAGAGGCTTTGTTACGGCTCAGGAGAGAGAGAAATAAAGCTCTTCTGGAATGTAGAAAGGTGACGTGTTAATATGTTTCATGAGTTAACACAACAGTTTTCAACGGTAAAAAGGGCAAGACCTTTCAGTCTCCACAAGATGGCTCAATTCAGAACAATCCCTCCAGAAACAGGGATTAATAACACATCTCTTCAATGCTGAAGTACCAGGCTGGGGCTGGAGAATGGCACCACTTTGCACGGCTCACCCACTGCACTATCATGGCAGACCTGATGTCTCGGGACGCATCCAGTGCAGGACAGCAGCTCTCCCTTCCCACACTCCCATCAGCCTTCCTCCTCGCCACATGCTCCCCCAGACTGACTCCTGATTGCCAGCAGCACTGTTATGCAAAAACCCAGCTCTCGTCTCTGTTTTTAGAAGTATTCCCCAGACTAAAGTGTTGTGCTATTCAACAAATGAACCTCCTCTTCCGTTTCCTCTCTCTCCTCAGCTATGGGTTTCAGTTGAACATTATGGAGGCGGGGTCTTGGTTTGCCGTCTGGGCCATATGACGGAGGATATCTTTTTTTGTTATAATGCCAAGGAGGCGCCTGAAAAGGATAAATGGGAGACTGATATTAATCCAAGCAGGAAAATAATGAAGCAGAACAAATCTGTAGCCAAGTCCTTTTTGTTGACAGGAATAGAGCAAAAGTAAACAGCCTGATTTTCTTATTTAAACAGAAACATTTTATTTATCAAAATGTTGAGGAACCACCAGTTTGATAAAACACAGCAATGCTGAGACACCGTATCAGATGGTCTCTGACAGCTGTAGTCCATTTTAATGAAATACAAGTCATACAAGTAGAGCCCATTACAATTTTTATTTAACTTTTTGTTTCCACAGAAATCAAATTTTGATTAGCATATGCCAACAAAAAAGTAACAAAGAAAGACAAAGAAAAGAGAGATGAAAAAGAAGTGATATTGATCCCATTTAATGAGGGAGACATGTTCCAACCTAGCCATCAAAAGTGATGTACTGCTTGATGGCCCCAAATCAAGCAAACCAAACTCCCCTTCCCTCCTTTTTTTAAACCACAAGGATCCTTCCAGTCTGACACACTGGCTCAGGTTGAATGTGTTCATAGGAGCACACTGTACTGGCCATGAAACTTTTGTAAAACAAACAACAATTAATTAGTTTTTGGAGTTCATGGCTTTATTAAAACATAAACTGTGAATAATAAAAGAAAATTTTTATTTTCCAATTTAGATACTGTGCTCTTATGACAGGGTCTTTTAAAACTATAACTGCAAAAGATCAAATAGAGTGAGACTGTCCAAAAGGATAATATCACAAGAGAAGCAAAGAGCAGAATGAATGAGCTGCTGCCCTTGTTTTATTCTGGTTAGTACATTTCACTTGGTCTTATTAAAGGACGCATGAAATACTTGTGAAATATTAGCATAAAATGAGCAACATAATTAGCATGTTTTGCACTTAAGCAGCTAAACATGGTGGGTATGTTTAGCAGACATGTAACTAGCAACCCATGTCCAAATTAAAACAAAATCTACCACCTATCTAAGGGGTTAGTTTACAACATCATGGTTAAAACCGCATCTAGATTCCGAAGTCAACAGTCAACATAGTAGCAGGCCACTTGGTGGCTAAGGGTATCACTGCATATTTTGTAAGAGTACACTGACTGCTGTAGGTAACAGCAGCAGAATCACAAGACTTTACATAAAATCACAAGACTTTACTAAAAAATAAGAATATTCTTTAAAAATCATGTTGATAAAGGGGGATTACAGGGAAGATCTAATGATGCAATTAAAACATGCTTGTCTTTGCTTCTCAAAAGATGTGATACTTTGCTATTTAACAGCTATTTAAAGCTGTCCAGATCAGAAAAAGAAACTGGCATATACAAAAATCTTAATTTGCATTAGGCAGGGAAGAAGTATTCCTAGCTGCGTGCCTTCCCACTTGGGGAATTCAGCAGATCAACCAGCAGATCTACATGATCTTAACAACACAACTATCAGAAAGTCTAGTTTACTTTCCTTTAATGTTGTGACTAATAGTATGTTCACATTTACAGCTTCATTTCTACAAATGGATTTTGCATGTTGTTTTTATGGTTTAATACAAATTTTGACCGTAAGAAGATTTCATTGTTCAGCCGATGTCAAAAAAGCCCTGAACAGTTCACAAGTTTCATGCTTCCTGACTTCTAATGTGTCTAATTATGAGATCTGATATATCTAATCACCAAGGGTTCGACGTGCTGCTTTAGTTGCTCGAGATGCTCTAATATGTTCTTCTTTGTGATGATCCCCAAGACAATCCTGAAACAGATTATGTTATGCTAATAACTGCGTGTGAAATCAAATGAAAAAAAATTCTAATCATAATGAAAAAGGATTAGAGCAAAACTAAAAAAGAAAAAAAAATTGAAAAAAAAAGAAAAAAAAGAAAAAGAAAAAGACAAAAAGAAACAAAAAGAATGGTTGCAGGAAAGCTAATGAGACAATTAAATGAAAATTCATTTGAAAGTCAATACCCTTTCCCAGATTTTGCTTTTTTCCTTTTTCTCCCAAAATACTGAACACATTTGGCTCTTCACCACCCCAGAGTGGTATGTTGCTTGTATCAGGTACACATCAGAGTAGCTCACCTTATCCCTTCTCCCTAAATTCACATATTTTTGAGTTTTAAAGGCACTGAAACTAAAAACTACAAAAAAAAAGAAAAAAAAGATAGTTATTCCTCCTCACACATAGAGATAATCATTCACATTTTAACAAGCCACAGTAGATGAATGAAGTAATAACTGTGTAAAGTCACAACAGTTGAGGTTCGAAGCCCAGCTCTGTAGGGCAGCTAACTGGTGTCCTTGGAAACAGACAAATTCAGACAAATTTCTGATTCATGACAGTAAAAATCAAGAGCAACTCCCTGGAATGGATATTGTGGTACACATTTAGAAGAGTGAGGCTCAGTCTTCTCTCTGTCATCTGCACCAATTTCTGCACAATCCAATCTGGACTGGAACCAGTATGTTGACGTGTGTCTTTAAACAGATATATTCAGTTTACAGGAAATTTGCCAGCCTTAAAAATATAAAGTAGTCCTTGATGTCCACAAGGCTATATGACATGGCTAAATACCACCAGTACTAGTATCTATGATGTGCCCTTCTTGAAATGGACAGTGTGCTTGTACAATGTCACAAATTTTTAAACTGAAGTAGGATAAAATAAATAATAAAGTCATCCATACTTCCTGCTACTTTATCATAAAATAGTTAAAAATTTATAGCAGATCTTGACATAGTTTTGCATGATCAAGCTTTCTTTAGAGAAGATTTTATCATCAATGTCAATGTTTGAGCACTCAATCACAACAGAAACTAAGAAAAAAACGATCATAGTAAATATTTTTCAGTGAAGTTCTACCAATTCCAATTTCCCTCCCAGAACAAGAATAATTGCATGGCTGCACTAACTTCTAAATGTCAGATAATTATGTCCTTTCCCTACCAGAGAAAGGCTTTTGGAAACACTACTTGTCATTCCATACGGAGATGAATTTTTAAAAAAAAATAGTAGGAGAACATTTAAAATAAATTTGTTTCAAAATACATCTGAAAAAAAATGAACTTGGAAACCAATGCAATGTTTAAATATTTGCCACACGCAGCAGCAGTCCTTTTGCCCACAGAAAAACTAAAAAGGTCCCAGTCTTATTTCAGATTTCTTGTCCCAAGGACACTGATCAAACCTAAATACATGGATGAACAGACAACATTTCATTCCCCAGGTGCCTTAAAAGACATGCTAAAGGGAAAGCAAGATACTATGGTAGGAGCTGCAGTGTTGCATGCCAAGTGTTTAATGTAAGAGATACAGGAAAGCAGAATGTTAAAGGAACAGCTGCACAGAAAAAGATCATGCAAAAAAACAAGGAGCAGTTTAGATAAGAGGCAATTAGAATGAACATTTAGTTTCCATCTCTGGGGCTGATTTATTTAGTAGATAATCACAGGACAACTCCCAACAACCTCATTTACAAACATTCTAAATCTTAAAATTACTTTCCTGAAATATTTTGAATTGTAGAAACAAAAGTTGCAGATTGAAGTTCCAGAAATAGCAACAGTTTAACTGACAGTATTCCAAAAAGCACAAGCTTGGTGGTAATTGCCATCACTAGACTCCCAAAGAAGAGATATTGATGGGATCATTTTCTCTTTTACTCTTTATGAACCCAGTATTTGTAGATGTTCAATAGCTGCGGATACACTGCATGTTGCCAGAACATAGATAAGAATTAGGAAATTCAGGCCTTAGACTGTGCAGCGCGCAAGACTAAATTTCTGCGAGACAAGCTGTGTCTCCTCTGCAAGCAAGTTGCACAGACCAAGCTTGCTGAATGGCAGCAAATTTTTAACAGAAGATTGTAAAATTACTAAAATCATCTGCCTGCTTACTTGGAATACAAGGGAGGTGTAGGAATTTCAGAGGTGCTACAGCACAGCATGTTCTTAATGAACAGCTGGGGTCCTCAGTTGCAATACCAAACTTACGGGTTCAAATACCATGATCCTGGTGTATATCCTGGTTCAAATCCTCTGATCCTGGAAGTGAAAATTACTGTATCTAATAAAATGAACAGCATTGCTGCCACTTTACTCACCCGTTGTGTGTTACAAGGCACTGCCTCAGACCCAGCTTCCGGAAAATATCCACCACTATCTCCATTGGTGTGTGGTCTGTCACGGTGAAAGGGCTCATATCAAGTATGCTTCTAAGCTTCAAAGGTCGAGGGCTTTCTGCTGGAAGCGATGGGGTATGCTGGGCAAAACATACCCTGGAACTGCCAACAATCCCCTCCTGCTTCTTTCTAGCACTTTCTTTAAGAAAGACAGGGACGGGGGAAAAAACAGCAGAGGAGGAAGAATTTACATTCTTGGAATAAGAGGTTAGTGCAGACAGACAGCTCAATCAACACTACCAGACACTTTCGTATATTTCCATAGCCACTGCTTTATCCCCAGGAAGTGGTTGTGCAGAAATCACAAAAGCCATCTACCATTCAGCTTTAGTCATTATTTAACTACTTTTCTCACTCCAATAAGTAACTTTTATTTACTATAAAGAGGTAGAAAGGCTTAAAAAATAACATGCAGGAAGCACATAGACAGCTGCAGAAGAAACTGACAGGGAAAAGCCAGTCTCAATTGACAGCTCACTGTCATGATTCCAAAGGTTGTAATTATTACTAGTTCAAAACCGAAGAGGTAATTTCTGACCACTCTGAAAATGTTGTCTTCTTGTTTAAAATGGATTTATTTTGCTTTTTTGAGAACTGGATCCTCTTCCCTTTCATATGCTCATAACCTAGGTCACAACAGCATTCCCCTCCATACCCTGAACCATTTCACACAATCATAGAATCATAGAATATCCTAAGTTGGAAGGATCATGTAGTCCAACTCCTGACCCTGCACAGGACAGCTCCAAGAATCACACCGTCTGCCTGAGAGTCTTGTCCAATTGCTTCTTGAACTCTGTCTCTGCTTCATGCTTGGTTGGCCTATTCCAGTGCCCAACCACCCTCTGGGTGAAGACCCTTTTCCTGATATCCAACCTAAACCTCCCCTGACTCAGCTTCAGACCATTCCCTTTGGGTCCTTTCACTGTCACCACAGAGAAGAAGAGATCAGTGCCTGGCCTTCCTCTTCCCCTCACAAGGAAGTTGTAGCTGCAGTGAGGTCTCCCCTAGTCCCCTCCAGGCTGAACAAACCAAGGGACCTCAGCCACTCCTCATATGGCTTCCCCTCAAGGCCCTTCACCATCCTTGTAGCCCTCCTTTAGAGGATCTCTAATGGCTTTATAACCCTCTGATAGTCTGGCACCCAAAAGTGCCCACAAGGACTCAAGGTGAGGCTGCCCCAGTGCAGAGCAGAGCAGGACAATCCCCTCCATCACCTGGCTGGTGATGCTGTGCCTGATGCACCCCAGGACACAGCTGGCCCTCCTGGCTGCCAGGGCACAATGACTCTCTTAAGCCAGACATAACCCAAGACTATGCAACTTCCACTGTACAATCTCAGCAGCTGAAATGAGTTTTACCTGTGAAAGTATTCTTAGAAGACTGTTTTGCTATTCTTGCATTTACTCAAGTAAATGCAAACTTAAACCAGAACGGTGTCTGTAATAATTTCCAAGTTTTGGATATTAATATATATCCTACATAATGTAATACCATGGTATTCACAGTAGTAAGACCCCAGGCAAAAATCTGACTGAAGTAAACAGTGTTATGTTCACAAAACATGTTTTAAAAAAGTTTCAGGAGGTTTTTTGTCCCTTTCTCAAGTGTGTTTGTTAAAGAGATGTATCCAAAAAAAACGCCGTTTAAGATGCAACTTCCACCACTGATTTCATGCACTAAATGTTACAGTTTTGTAACATTTTCTTACATAACACTGTGTTTTTTCCTTTGATTATGATAGTAGTTTCAAAATCCACAGAATTTTTCTTGCCAGTGCGCAAAGCATTGTCACAAGTATCACACTTACACAGAGAGAGAAGGCCCAAACAGGGCTTATGTGCTTATGCATCCAGGGACAAATTTCCCATTACACAGAGCAAAAAACAGAAACCTAAAATAATTAATATCACCCTTATCTCTCTACTGTTATAACAACAGTAAATTACATACTGTCAGAAAGAAATACGATATACATTTTTAAATTACTTGGACAGTAGTTGTCACAGAATACTGCTGGTCTAAAATGAGAATTACTCAATTTTGAAGAGGAACGTTAGTGGTGCATCACTTGAGGAAATGAGATACTATCAAAAGCCTCAAAAACCTAAAAAATACCAGATAATGTCTTGACCTACTTGACAACTTTTGTTTTTACAACAGAGATGAGCATTTTCTTCATTTCAGAGCCTGCTATTGAAGATACATTATAATATACTTAAATAAACCTAGAGTCTAGAAACACACAGAGTAAATTCTATTTTAAATATAAAATAATATAAAACAATTTAAACTGGCACACATAATAATGCAATACTGAAAGTTAATTACCTATTGCAATAGTTAAATCTCTTCTTAGAGCAAAGCCCACTAGTCTCTGCGATTCTTTTGACATAATAACAGGAAAACCATTATAGCTGGTTTCGTTGATCAAGTTTTCTATGTCTTCAACAGTCATATTATCCTGCGTCAGAACTGCTAAAGGTGGGTCGCTTCTCCGAGGTCTCATCACATCAGCAGCCAGTGTTGTGTGAGTAAATTCTTCCTTTGCATCCAAGAAAGGATATCCATTCAGTCGGATGTGTGCTTCATAGATGCCTTCCCTACCAAAGGCATCTCCTACCCACTTACTGGTCATGACTGCAGCCATTAGGGGCACAATATATTCCAGCCCTCCTGTTAGCTCAAAGACAATTACTACCAGGGACACAGTCATCCTTGTCACACCACCTGCAAGGAAAACGGCAGCCAGTAACATTTGAGTATCAGATAACAATGATTTTAGAGTTTTCTGCTTTCCTGTTGAGAACTACAAATATAACTTTGACATGAATGGTCATGAAAGGTCATCTTGACATGACAAACATCCTTCTGTGTAATAGCAACAGAAGCAGACAGGGAAAATGAACACAAAAGTTCTAGATGAAAAACAGAGTTTTAGGGAAAATTCATAGAAAGGGAGGTAATGAAAGGAATTGGAAAATATGTGGAGTTATTTAATATAAACTAAGAATAAAACTGTGTATCTCCATACCACATCAGGGTTAAAGGTACTGTGAAATGCAAGGAAATCCAGTAAGATAAGAATTTGGAAAATGAATGGAACTAATGCAAAGAAGTCACAGGTAGCAAATCAACAGCCTGTTGTCCAAATTAGGAATTTAATGCTGTTGCTTTATCATAAAAGCTAAACAGAAATATGAGGTGATGAAACGAAATCTCTTTCTTGGATTACAGGAGGAGAGGGATTGTATTTCTCTTTTGTCACTATTTAAGATGGGGCTTTTTTGCTAAGGTTTCTGATGCCATATAGTCATTCAATAAAAGAACTGGAATGGTCTTTCAATGCATTCAAGAGTGATTCAAGCTGAACAATTAAAAACCAAAACTTCTCCAAAACCTAAATTTGTATCACTAGTTTATTTCATTGCCCAAATGCACTTTTCCTTAAGAAAGAGGTCTACTTTTTGCAGAATCTGTACTAACAGCTTTTAAGTTTAATTTCTAAGGCAACGAAGTTATAAGCCAGGACAAGATTTTCAAAAACCCTCTCCAAATTTAGGTGCCCAACTTAAGCCTTCTTCCATGAAGCTGATTTTCAACAATTATATTTGTTAAAAATACCTTACAGACTTCTAGAAGTTTTATTTGGATTATGCATTTCAAGAACAATTTTTGTCATTCATGTAGATGTGCATCTGATCACACCATTTCCTTCTAATGACTTGAACTGGACCTGACATGTAAATGCTCTACTTCATACATCTCAAGAAACTAATTTTTCTGACCATTGTAGTAATGACATCTCTGGCATTTCTTTCTCTTTTTGGTATAAAAAGAGAAAGAAAACACTACTACTTAAATTTTTCTATTTCTCATCAATTTAGATTTCACATTATTCCTCAGATCACAAGGATCTGTGGGTCTTGTGTAGAGATGTGAATGTATTATTCTGGAGGGAAGTCCATAGAAATAGGTGCTCCAAAACTGCACAAGTTTACATCTCCTTTCATTTTCTAATAGTTATTTTGATATATGAAGAAATCAGATACTTATTTGTTATATTTTATTTACCTAAGCATGCAGCAGCACCAACCATGGCATAAAGACCAGGTGTAATACAGTCAGCTCCAACTTCACACCACTCCTTGAAAATGAACCAGTCATGATGGTAGTAAGCCAGCTGCTCCACTGCAATTCCTACAATCCTTCCTGCTATTGCTCCAATTGCCATACTAGGTATGAACAACCCAGATGGAACCTGCAACAAAAAGAGAACTACTGTCACACTGCTGGAAACATACCTGACACATTGCTTAACAAGTGGTTTTGTTGGTTTTTTTCCCCCAAAGAGATGCAAATGCTCAAACTGTCAGGTTAAAACCATGTAAAGTGACCTTGGAAGGTTAACAGAACTTAACAGAGTGCTACAGAAGAACTTAACAGAATGCTATTGACATCTCTGACCTGATAAACAGAAACCATTTAATGGGCATGTTTGTTTATATCTTAGTGTATTTAAGAGAAAATCTACCACCAATAAAGACAATAAATAAATAAATAAAGCCAACAGCACAATTCTTACCATGTACGTGACCAGTGTGAGCTGCGCTACTCGTACTGAAAAGTGCTCCTTCATGTTCCTCAGAGTCAGCATTCACCTACTAAACAGGACTGCCTTCCTAAACTGTTTCCTGATACTGCTATAAATTAGATGGACAACTAAACATGTCATTTGAAAAAGAGGCTTTGTACTATTATTGCCATTTCCTATACAAGTGAGAGTATATAGAATGCTAAATAGACTAAGACAGAAAAAGGCAAGAAAATCCCCATTGCAAAAAGCATCTAACACATTAGGTTAAAAAAAAAAAAGCTCCTACTGTAATTTTAGTTATTTAAAATGTTTTTCTGATACTAACTAAAATCTGAAAAGGCCACACAGCCTTGTCACACAACCACGGCTTAGTAAAATAGTATTGCAAACTTACTTTTATCAGCAGTTTCATATAAAGTAACTGTTGTGTATCGTTTCCTTTCCTTATGAAGCTAATCTTTCCAAAAAACATACCGGTACCTTGATGTCCCATTTAAACTGCAAATGCCTGTTGCTTCTCCCCACAGCAGTTGTTAACATCTTATACTGTGACATACAGATGTGACTACAAATAAGGAGTAGAATTTTTACTTTGTCTAAATGCACCTCAAGCCATCTCGTTGAAATGTCACTAAAAATTGCATTCCTGGTGTAACAGGACACATCAGCTAATTTTTCTTGTACTGTACAGCTGTGAAATTTAAGTATTGTACAATTCCAAAATACAGATTTTTGCTATGATATTCAACAGCTGGTGCAGAAATGTATTTCAGAACTGTTGTTGTTGCTAGTATTATTACATTCTGTCTATATTTATGGTTGTGAAGAAGATTTCTAACAATAAACCAAATAAAAGCAAGCATAGCTTAAAATTATTATTACTGTTATGTTTTCTTTATTTGTGGTTGCAAAGTTGATTTCTAACCAACAAACCAAGCAAAAACAAACACAGCAAACTTTGTGTTAAAAAGCCAGCGGCACTGGTCTTGAGAAAAATTTAATAATCCTTAATTCCCATACTGAATTACCTAATATTTCAGTGTTGCTAGAGGTAATACTCCATGTTATCATTCTGGTCTAGTATTCAAATTGTGCATTTATAGCTCTCTTTATTTCCTACAATTAATTATGCCTCTAAGCCCCTTTCTAACTCTTAAAATCAACTTTTTTTCCAGAGTGAGATTCTTTTTTGGTGAACAGTGCAACAGTACCCTGAAAAAATCCCATATTTCCAATATAAAAATAGCTAAATAAATCTTTGAAACTGCCTCAGATCCTAGTGTGCTACATCGGTATGCCACAGAAATTCAGTCTCCACATGGAAATTGCATCCAAATTGTTTCTGGCCCTTTGGTAATGTAACTCTTTAATGCAGTAGCTCCTTCCCTTCTTTCTATCATATAATGATGGTTAGAAGCCTAACTGCAATTATGATTTTACAGCTCCATTTGCTTGCATAAGCCCCTGAATCACAAATCACAAAGTGGAGAGGAACCTTCCCAGAGAAGTAGCAAGGGAAAACAGCAAAGTTTTTCCTCTTCTCAGCTTTCTTCTCTGGGGCTTGCTTTTGAGCAAGCTCAAATTATACTACAGAGAGAAAGATTTGTTCTGTGGCACACGTGTCATCTTTGGAACAACCAAGGATTATTATATGGGTACAACTTTCCACTTTTTTGGTAGTGCACCCGCATACCAGTCATGTTCTGAGGCAACTCTGTAACTCCTTCCCACCTGTTCATCAGCATTTAGACACAGTAATGAGTCTACTGATAAGCAGTACAGTATACATAAAAAGCCTGAAAGAAAAAACAAACCAAAAAACACCAACCCCCTGCCATATCAGCCTCCTGGTGATGAATGTTCACAGTAGTAATAGCAGCAGGAATCACTTTGCCCCACTGGCAGCAGCTGGGTAGCTTTGCTCACCTCACAGGAAAACAGCTCCTGTGGGGAAGATGTGTGTTTGCAGATGGCTACAGCTCCAGGAACAGACCTGGAGAGCCCTGAGGATCCTTTATAATGATTTAAATGACAAAAGTTATAGATACATAGATATATATATATGCGTGTGTGTGTGTATATATATATATATATGTATGTATGTATGTGTATATATATATATGTACATATATATATATAAAGATTTCCCCCCTATTCTGAATTTGCTTCTTTTACACAGATCTTTACCTCTATATATATCTAAAGTGCAAGTAAATAACATTAAAGTAACATCCTCTTCCCCAGATCCTGGCTGACATTCTAACCAACCACATGCTCTAAAGCTTCCAAGAAATTCATGTAGCACACTCCCATCAATGACAGCAATGTGAGCTCTTGCCTACTGGCAAAGTAATAAATGTATTCTCACAACTTCAAAAAATATTTCCACCATGCTGAAGTTCTGAGAAAATGAACGAAACTCAAATGAAGTATAAGCTCTAACATTCTGTAAACTAGTGAATTCTAATACACAGCGTGACCTTGTGGTGACAACCCCATGAGAAAGAGCCAGATGCACATGAACATGTGAATGGTAAAATAACATCCTAGATATAAATGAAACACCTTAAGTGAATTCAAAACTAAACAGATTGAAGCGGTCACATCACAGAACAGTCTGAATTATGGACCTAAGGAAGACTAGCATTTAAAATACACACTACAGATGCCTCTCACCCATCAACCAACATATGGAACATAATTTCAAATAACAACTTGCAACGTCTTCTAAACTACTGATGCATGAGAAATGTGCTGTGACATTATTGTCCTATCAGTTACAGGATAGTTGAGGCTGAACGTGACCCAGATTGTCTACCCCTGCTCAAGCAGGGTCATGTACAGCAGGTTGCCCAGGCTTGCAACCAGTGAAGTTATGAGTATTTCCAAGGATGTTCTCTGCACAACTAACTCCAATGATCAAACACCCTCACAGAAAGAAGTGTTTTCTTATGCACGCTGTTACATGGAACAGCAACTTAGACTGAAAAGTTAAGACAAATTTAAACACAAATCTTGCTTAGTGAACATTCTACACTAAGTTTGCATTAAGACACATTTGGTAATGACATAGCTGCAAAAAACTGAAGGGAGCCTGAAGAGACAGAGAATGATGAAGGCACGACAGTTATACATCATCCAGAAAACAGCCACAGATTGGGGAGAAGCTGAAGACACCTCCAAAACAGATCTATGAAACAAGTGGGAAAACCAAAAATTATGTTGCTTGTAATGGAGAAAAAATTACCATTACAGTCACGTGAACAAAGCCCACTTTCTTGTTATGACAGGCAATACTGGAAAACACAGCACAAGAAATGATCATTGTCTCCCTTTAACACCTGCAGTAATTACATTTATGTGAAAAATGAAGAGACTGGATGTAAGAACTACCACCACCAAGTAGTGTAAGGTGCACAGTCTATTCTTCAAACTAACAGGACTAGGGAACCTGAGTGGTTATGCTTGAACTTTGCTCTTGGAAATTTTAGAATCATCCCTTATTGTTGAATCAGGCTCAAACAACCATCCATCCACACAGTTACTGCTTCCTAGTGCATTTAACACACGTTTCTATTCAGCTGAACAAAGGGCTGTTCCGAATTTAACTAAACAATACTGTTCGCTACAAGACTTGCTTGTTAACCTAAAGTAAAAAGACCTTTATCTTTGAAGAAATAACATGAAAAAACATAAACAAAGCTGCTAGCTTTCAGAGATGGAAAATGAGAAAGGCAATAATTAAATAATCACAGCAGATGACACAGCTACTGCATTCACACTTACCTTGATACCAAAGGTGAAGACTGTCATGATTATTTTAAATATGAGGGCTAAACACAACTGCCATATAGCTGAATAGACTCCAGTGCCTGCTGGACGGTCAGGAATATCATCTACTATTTTGCTTGCATTCATATCATTTCTGTAGTCACAGAGTGATGAGGATTCTAACGGCCCACAGTCTGTGAAGAGCTCCTTAATAAGCTCACTGGTGTTTAGCCTTGTATATGGATTAGGAAACGCAATGACAGCTGTTATTGCTGCAACAATAATAACTTCCAGGACAGGATACTTCCCAAACTTTGTAGATTTGCGTCGACGACACCATGCAATATTTGCTCGGATGAAAAATGCTCCCCAGAGCCCACCAAATACTCCCAAAAGAATAAAAGGAAGCAGTTCAAAAAGGTACCAAGGAGTGTGATATTCCACATAAAAAAGAACTAGGCGGCTATTACCAAAAGGATTGATGGACCTTAGAACAAATGCAGCTACTAAAGCAGCAAAAAATGATCTCCATAAAGTTTTCAGTGGGAAATAGTAACTGACCTGCAAAAGACAATATATGAGAATTTTTAGTGATTCAATTAAAAACCTGGAAAGATAGATTTATGCATGCATTAGAGTACTGCTTCTCATATGGTGTAAGATTTTAAAAAAAGCACTCTTAGATTATCAGTATTATTCCTATCAGTTGGAGCACTGGCTCTCCAGCAGATCCTACATTTTTAGAAAGCTCTACAACTCGTATCAGATTTAAAGTCAATACTACAGCAATGTTGAAACCACTGCTGTTTTAAGACTATTAGGAAATGATGCACCGTAATTTAGGCTTAAAAGCTGCTCTGTTTATAAGTGTCTCTTTTTAGTTTTCATGAGAACCAGGGTGTTTACTTGCTGCACTCTCATATTTCCTGCTAATACTTTCATCTCCTTTCAACCTACATTGAAAGGTTTCTCACTGTTATTTTTAAGAAGTATGATTAAAACAAACAAAGAAAAAAATTAACAGACCTCAAAATAGAACATGGAATTTTATTCTAAAGCCCCACATAGGCTGATTTGAATTTCAAGATAGTTTACTTCTGCCTTTTTGGCAACAAAGGAATTCCTCAAAATCCCCTAAGAATATAACAAAATTATACATGAAAGAGTATTTTTCCTCCTTTTCAATTCAGAGATTTTTAGGGTTTGTCTTTAAAAATGCCAATGATAGAAAATCTTACGTAGTTTGAAAATTACTAACTAAAACTAATTTAACATAAACCATTTCTTGGAGAAGAGAATTTGGTTGCCTTGGAGGTAAGTTTAATAGCATATTTTCCCTTTTAATAATTATCATATTCAATTGTGTATAGTGTCTGAAACTCTAAGTAATGTTTAAAACCTTGCCTCAAAAAATCCTGTCCAATAACTTTCTACAGCCTTTTTCAAAAATGAAAAATAAGAGCCCTATTTCTTTTTTTTAGAATAAACTTCTAGACTGAAAAGCTGCTGTGTCTCTATCTGTACATAAACTGTAATTATTAACAGACCCAGCCCTTGTCCAGAATAAAATAACTGAGAATAAAGTAAAGCTGACATTCTTAAAAAAAACAACTCTTTAGGAGTTTGCTGGTAACAGGACTCTTGGCTTTGAAATATGGGTCCAAAAATAATTTCTTTCTTAGGAAAGACTCCACAGCTTAAAGGAGTCCGAGATTATTAAAAAAATCTCTCTTAGTTTAAAACATTTATCCTTCAGTGTCATCTCTTGACATACCTCCTCCAGACTGAAAAGGACTCCACCAATTGGGGCACCAAAGGCTACAGAAACTCCTGCTGCTGAGGCAGCTGACAACACCTGGAAAAGAACAAAGGTGAGGGGATTTTTTGCAGTCTGTTCTATGTTTTAAACATGAACAACAGAATCTTACTATAGCTATCAGTTTCTTCTATGTTTCTGTTAAGGATACACACATTTAACAGAAAAGCATGTGGAGAGTGGCCACAGCAGCCAGCAATCAAGTACTAGATGTGATGAAGCCAACAACACTGCTTGAAGTTCAGAGTTGAAACCAGCCAATGGTGTGTCAGATGAAAGAAGGGCTTTTTAAAGGAGGGCTTTTTAATATCAAGAGGGGTTCTAATGAAAACACTGAACTAACACTTGTTGAAGATGGTCACCTGACTAACAGGGATAAGGAAAAAGCATAGGCATTCAATGTGGGTTTTGCCTCAGTCTTTTTTAATAATACTGATAGACCTTGGGCTGCCTGGTTGCCCGAGTCAGAGGACCAAAATGTGGGAACAGTGACTGGCCTACCTGTAGACACTGAGATGTTAAATGACCAGCTTTATAAGGCTGATGGGATTCTTCCCAGAGTACTAAAGGAATTAGTGGATGCTATGGCAAGACCCCTCTCAATCATCTGCTGATGGTCTTGGGAGTCTGGGGAGGATCCTGCTAAATGCAAGCCAGTCAGTGCGAGTCCAGTTTGTATCAAGGGTGTGAGGGAAAACCCAGAGAACTAGAGACCCGTTAGCCTAACCTGAGCTCCTGGAAAATTATGGAGAAGAATATACTGGGTACCACTGAAAGGCTTTTAAATAATAAAGCAATCATCAGGCACTGTCAATATTTGGTCACAGAAGGAAAGGCTTGTTTAAATAAGATCACCTGTCCAAAAGTGCAGACACAGACACTGGATGCAGTTTGTCTGCATTTTAGTAAAGCTTTGCTACTGTTCCTCATAGCATCCTTCTGGACAAGACAGCCAACTGTGAGACGAGCAGGTTCACTGTGTGCAGAGTGGAGAACTGGATGAATGTTAGGACTCAAAGAGCTGTAATGAATGGGGCTACATCTGGCTGGTGACTGGGCACCAGCACTCAGCTCTGTTCAATAGGTTGATAAATGACCTGGATGCAGGTGTTGAATGTGCCATAAGCAAGTTTGCTGATGACAACAAACTGGGACATGCTGTTGACTTTCTTGAGGGAAAGGAGGCCTTGTAGAAAGATCTAGATTGATTGAGGCCCTGGGCAATGATTAATGGGGTGAAATTTATTGAGTCAAAATGCTGCACACCTAGGATGAAGTAACACCAGGCTCAAATCTAAACTGGGAGAGGAGTGGCTGAAGAGCAGCCCTGCCAAGAGGGATCTGGGGGTGCTGGTGGGCAGCAGCTCCGTGTGAGTCAGCAGGGTGTGCCCTGGAACCCAGAGGGCAAAACCCCATCCTGGAGTGCACCAAGCACAGTGTGACCGGACAATCAACAGAGGTGACTGTCCTGCTAAATTCAGCCTTGTGGGGGGGCTCATCTTGAGTGCTGTGTGCAGTTCTGGGCCCCACAGGTCAAGAATGTGAAAGTCCTTGGTTGTATCCAGAGGAGGGAAACTAAGCTGGTGACAGGGATAGAAAGAGTATCTGAGAACTAGTTTGGAGAAGAGGCTGGAGTAGAGTTTGCCTGCAACCTGTGGCAAAGCCCATGGTGACACAGATTGTTCTCTGGCAGCCCACAAAGGACCTTGGCAGAGCAGATCTTCACCCTGCAGCCCCATGCCACAGCAAGCTCCTGGAAAGAGCCATGGTCTGTGAAAAGGAGCCCAAGCAAGAGCAGGTTTCTTGCAAGCACTGCAGCCTGTGGGTGAGCCAGGCTGGGGCAGTCCTGAATGGCTGTACTCTGCGGAAAGGCCCCCGCTGAAGGAATTTGTGAAGGACTGTTTCCCATGGGCGGGGCCCCGCGTTCAGGAGATAAAGAGTATCCAGAAGAAGGGGCAGCAGAGACAAAGTATCCCCTTGTGCCACTTTGGCACAGAAGAGTTAGGGGTGAAGCTGAGCCTTTGAAGAAAGGACAGTGGAGGCAAGCTATATTTAGTTTTGTTTTCATTTCTTACTATCCTACTCTACTATTGGCAGCCAAGTATCTTTCCTCAAGTCTAGTCTGTTTGGTCTGTAATGGTAACTGGCGAGGAATCTCCCAGTCCTTATCCTGACCTCTGAGCTTTTCATCTCACTCTCTCCTACTGTCCTGCCAACACAGAGGGGTGATGGAACTGCTTGGCGGGCACCAAGTCAAACCCACCACACTCTCCACTAACAACATCGAACAGAAACAGGGCAGAAATGCTGTTGTCACGAGGAACACTTTGTTCCCAGGCTCAGAGTACTCTGCTATCCTTACAACTGAAGACACTCATCAATTACCAAAATGTAGAGACAAGCACAGAGAGAATTTAAATAAAATCAAACGGTCTCTGAGGTAGAAGAAATACAAACTGACTCTGACATGGAAATTTACCTTTGAGAATGCTAGGGATAATACATTGTTTTTAACATAATAAATAACTATTGATAATCACTAAACATTGTCCAAGAGAACAAATATCATCTTTTAAACAAATCCATGTAAATACACTGATATTCAGTAGAAACACTTTTTCAAGAACTTACCTCTCTTTTTTTAGCTTCATTTGTACTGTATTTTGGAAAAAGGTAGGAAAAAATATTCCCACAGCAGCAGGCAACATGTACCAAAGGACCCTCTTTTCCTAAACTCAACCCTGATGCAACAGCCAAGACTAAAGTAATTGTTTTTATCATCAAAGTCCACTTCCCCAAGTAACCTCTGATGATGAAGCCGCTCAAAATAGTTTTTATCTGGAAGAAATAAAAAACAGTATCTGTTACTGCATTCTTCTTTCTATTTTCAGAAAATAACTAATTCTATAATTTTAGCTGCAGAACTTCAAAGCCAACCTTTTCAAATGACTGACTTTACCATACTTTAAAACACGTATCATTCAGATTGCTACACTGAGTCTATTTGCCTGCTAGAGACCTTCCATTTGCAACTTACTCTAAAACACTGGACAATAACATAAAACAATATTATCAATTACATTTAGTAGGAAATTTATCTGCAGCAGCTTCTAAGACTGGATTCATTAGTTTAGGATGGGAATTACCAAGCAAAAGGCAGAAAATTCCCAAAGGAAAAATAAACCTGCAAAAACCATACTCAAGGTCATCTACTGTAGCAATATCCCATTTGCCCCAATATCACCTATTTTCTCTTTATGTTTTATCAGCACTACATAAAAATTAACAGTATATTTCTTCACATAAAGATAGAAAAGATCAGCCTATCTCCACCAGAAAAGATGTGCCACTTGCCAAAGGTATTACTGTACTTAACAATGCTATATTATTAGCCTGGAAAATACTCCATGTATAGGAAATAATATCATTATCATAGGACAACATGTCCATAAATAGGATGTACATAAAACACTGGCCAGCTGTGTCTAGAAAGTAAAGATAGCTAAATTTGGAAACCAATTTAAGATGAAATCTCTTCTGGAATAATGGCATAGAACTACTCCAGGCTTATACAGAGGCACGATTAAAAAAAAAAATTACAGAAAAACTGAAGAAGCGAGCCTGACCAGAATCATTTGACTTTGGATTTTTCTCTCCTATTCAGTGGACAGCAGCAGACAGCAATTGTAAACAGTGAGTTTTTGAGGATATTACACATTTTACATTGTGACTGTCCATTGGTTTGTGCTGGTTAAGCCAACTAATGCCATTGCAGCAGAAGACTGACTACTCTGTCAAAGGACCCCGTATGGTGTCAATCAATTACTGCTCTCTTATCACTATAGGAAGGGTGTGGATTAGGGGAGGTTTGGAAATTACTCTTCAGAAGTATACTAAGCCAAATGCTTCCTTAAGAAGTGGTCCTGACAGAAGCAAAATCTACTAACCCAAGAGATTCTTTTAAATTTGGGGTATTTTCTCAGAAACAATTAGCACAATTACACGTTTTCAATTTGAATGCTTGTATTAATGCATTTCTTCAAAGGTACAGGGTGCTCCCTCTTGCCTTCTCCTTGACCCAGTAAGGCACCTGTAATCTATACACTGATATGAAACACCTATAATACATATATGTTAGTTAGACCTCACCTCAGGTATCCCTGAGCCACAAGCATAGGGAGCAAATACTTTCACCAGAGAAACTGCTAAGAAGGCAAAGCTCAATGCCCAGAAAATGTACATTATGTAGTTCATTATGTATGATCCTGGACCCTAAAAGCAAAAAAAAAAAGTCACAAAATAAATTTGACGTAATAGCACAATCACTACTTAAAATAATACAGAAGTATTCTTGCAAGTACATTTATACTCACATTTTGAGGCACAATTACTGCCAAGTTGAGAGAAAAAGTTTTGTTTGAAAAGCATAAAGTCATGACACCTGCACATTAGCACAGACTGGGTTATAAAAGGTAGAAAGTGTTCTAACACTTCATCTTAAAAAGAAAAAATAAACATAGCACAGGGATTTTTTTAAGAGCTATTAGCTGATAAAATCAGGTGAATACTGAGTAAATCTTCCTTATTTAAAAAAAAAAAACTGTTAGAAAAAATAAAAGGAATCTATTCTTAGTTATCAGAGAACACCACAAATGTATTTAATTTACATACAGCTATGATCAAGAATAGAAATTCTCATGTTATCAACAGTTCTGTACTTTCAGAACTTCCTTACATTTGTAACACTCCAAGACCCCTTGCAGTTCATGAAATACACATTTAATAACACTATAATCTATTACTTAATTCAAATGCTGAAAAATGGCCCAGACTGTACAACCCAAAATCACGCTTAGAATCCTAACCTTAAGACCATTATTTTCTTTCCACATTCAGTCAAGCTGTTAAACAAGACCATCAAAGAATACTCACTTCTGCTTGCCCAATTATTAGTTCTGCCCATGTTTTCCACTGCGGACATTTATCTCTCTCTTCGAATGTGGTCTCATTTGAACCCCAACAACACTGTTCATGGTTAAACCACAGAGCACTAAGGCAAATGCCTTCCTTTAAGTCAGTCATCCAGTCAGCAGCTATGTCAATTAATCCTGCCAATGCCCCTGTTGTAGACACAGTTTTGTATTAATGTTCTGGTAAACAGAAATAACACACACAGCTAAAATAAAGAAATGTGCTTGTATTAACCAATGTAAATTGTGATTACAGAAAACTTAATTAAATAGAGATTTAATATACTACTGATTTCCAGGATTATATCCTGTTTTCATTATGGTAGAACTAGTATTTCCTGAAGAACAGAGTACTTTGTATAACTTATATTTTTTAAATTTTTTTCCCTATGCCACAGTTCTCCACCAGTCCACTGAAACCAAGGAGTTAAGAACAAAAAGAGAACTGTTACTTTTTCTGTGATGGAGAAGTTTATACAGCACCAATCCTGCTGGAGAGAGAGGGGATTCACCTGTCTAAAAGGTGGAAAAGGATTCTAGCCCATGAGTTGGCAAGTCAAAAGTAGTATTTCAGTAGAACAAAATTTCAACCAAATTATTAAAACAAAAAAACATAAGATCTCCTTGTAACTGAACTCAAGGTTGTACCATTTAAGATCCACTAGACATACAACAGCAGGCATCTGAAACTGAAACACCTAGCAACATTCAAGAATGTGCTCACTTTGCTCAGAAACACATGAAAGGAATTTGAATAAACAGCAGCTCAGGGAGTCGAAAACACTACATTGCATGCTCCCACTGAAATTATCAGAAACAAATTCCAGTAATTATATACTCCTGGTTTGTGCATCCAGAAGTACATAAACATGCTACATAAATCACATATATTAATTTATATGTGATTTGTGAAAGTGATTATGTACCTATCTAAGCAGTAATTATACTATCACCATGCTTTTTAATAAGCATAGCCTTACTCCACAACTGATTTTCCTAACACTTAATCTAAATTGTCTCTTTGAAATACTTTTTTTTTTTTTTTTTTAAAAACTGGGCACAAAGTTTGTGGCTTTTCCTTCCTGCAGGTTTTGGTCACTTCAAACTATAGTGACAGAACACAACAGCACTGCCTGACAGTGGGGCCACTAACCATTGGACGGTTTCAGTTGTAAAATTCATTCTAAAATACATTAAGAAGAAAAGAGAGAATTGAAATATAGGTCAACAAACTCTACCTGTTAAAGTCAATATTTTCTGTGGAAGAACCTCTGTAAAGGTGTAACAAAAACCTATAGCCACACTTCCCTCATACATAAACACATACTTTACAAGGAAGTGTGCTTACCAAAACTACACATATACCAGAGCTACTTTTACAATTAACACTTTCACAAGAAAGCCTACAGGAACAAAGCAAAATTTTACAGAAAGGGAAAACATGCATCTCAATCACAGGACTGAAGAACATTGATAGTTTAGTAGGTGGAAGTTCAAACTCTCTAAATTCAGGGAGGATTTTGATTCCCTCACCTCAAAATGCTGAAGTCTGTAAATCAAGATAGTCAACTTTTTTTCTTCCCTTATGGAATTATAGTGGTAGCCAGCTCATAGCCAGGTTGGTGGCTAACACCAACCAGGCTAAGAGCTGGTTCAGTCTACTATAATTCCATAAGGAAAGAACACAGTAAATACACTCACTGACAAATATAAGGACAGAATCCTTTGTGTTTTTATTTACCTGATGCCAAACCAGTTAGTGTGACTACCAACCATCCTGACCATGCATCATACAAACTTTTTGTCATCTCCCATGCTGATTCTTTCTTCCTGCTGTTAATCTGCAAAGAGAAACCATTATGTAGAGTTGTATGTATTTCTGTAACATGAATAATAGGAAAAAAAAAAATTACATACAAACTGCATGATGTTAGCTGCAGGCAAATACACCCTCTCTTGAAACCACAAGTGTTCTGCTTGCATTTAGATAAATCAGATTAGCTATTCGGATATCAAGCAACTGATAGAGAAACATATATTTCCTTAATTTAAAGAACTAAAATCCAGGATATGCATTATTAGGATAAATGAGTACTTTCTACGACACGCATCTAAAGCATGAACTGTAACATTATTTCCCTCCTATAAATTTTTTTGAACCTCAAACTGTTACCATACTAATAATAAGCTATTTCATATGATTCAAATTCCCAAACTTCTACTTCAAGTAGAAACATCTTTAGACTAAAAAACACATAAAAGTAAAATAAAACAAAAAAGTGGATAATTACCTATAATACTTCTAGACAAGTATTAGTAATGACATCTAAAGTTACTGCACTACAAAAGTTGCTATTCTTATTTTATCCATATTTACCTTGTGCACTTAGCAGTAATATGTGCATAACTAGTTTTATGATTAAACCTTCATTATGTAATTACATTGTATTCTAATGACTTTTTTATTCTGTAAAAGGAGAAAATATTTGCAGCAAACAGCAACACAAAACCAAAGCAAACAAACCAACCAAAAACAACAAGCCAAGAAAGCACAATACTAGACAAGGAAATCCTGAAAAAAATATCACCCCCTTCTTTTTATATCTTTGATTACATGGCCAGCCAATTTCCTGTCATTCAGGGTATATTTATAAATTCCACATTAGTTCTGTGATTATGAACTCTGAACTATCTTGTTTGACTTTTCTAGTCTTGGGCATTAAAATGAGCAACAGCTGTGACACTCACTCTAGGTTATCTGTATCCAAGTATGACCTGCCTGGCCAGGATTTGGTCAGGCCCAGCATTCTATCCAATGGAACATCCACTAGCCACTAACCTACATATCTACAGCGTGAAGATAGCATTGTGTTAATTGCTCTTAGACATTCAGTTATGATATTAAGTACTACACAGAAACACCTTACTTCTCATTAAAAGCATTCAAAAAAAGTACATGTTCACAGAGGATTCTGAGATTCTGTTCTCCATTGTCCAAGGATCTCTTTTCCTTAAAAATGCACTAGAGTGCAATCGTGGATATTTTGGTTTTTGAACTGCTGTAAGGCTGGGGTTTTTTAACCAGGTCAAAGTAAATCAGCACACACATCCTACACTTGCTTCTACAAAGTTAAAAATTGTGTTTCCAATGACAGCTGAATAATGCTACAGTGTTTATGTGAAGGAACCTCTCCTCTCATCCCTCCATACAATTACCATTACTTGTTAATGATTCATTTTGTTCAGTGAAAAATTTTAGGAGAAATCACATTTCTAAATCTGTTCTGGTTTTAAGGTTAATTAATGTAAGCATCCCAGAATTTTGGTAGTAAGACTCTAAATACCGTATTTCTGCCTAAAACAATATTAAACAAGTTGATTACATGAATGACAGTATCTACCATGTTATTGACTAATACAATTTGAGTCTCTTTCATGAAAGGACTCCTTGCAGAGTACACTGGTAAAGATGAATAGCCTGAACTTTGAAGATCTTCTGAAGAAATCACTAGAGAAGATGACAAAAGCAAGTTCTGTTATAGGAGAGATACATACTGAGACTGCTTTTTTGTTAAACATATATACGCTGATATGAGTGGTTTAGAGACAAGAACAATCCAAACAACCACAGCACTCCATTGCAGTGGCACAGACACACTTGTGTCAGTATAAAAGCAATATACATCAGTCTTCACTTTTCTGTACAAGTACCAGCAAACCCAATACTGTGCTGTTACAAAAAACAGTACTGTAAAGAAGCTTTAAACAGACCAGCATGCAAAAAAGGCAGTACTGTAAAAATGTTATTTGGGTGACAAGGACCTATTCCCACGCTATTAATAATAATTATTGCTCCTTTCCAAATTATAATAATGTTGCAGGACTGCAGGTATCAGTGAAGCAGTGCTTTCTAAACAGTATTCCAGTAGTTCTACCTGAGGCAACTACATACAAATTTAAAGGATATGCATATATTTGTATGTGTTACTAGATCAGACCTTAACTCCAACATCCAACCAAAAATATTTTTCAAGTACTGTTATTTATCTCAAGTACCCGTCTATGCCGTTCTCTGTCTTTGCACTTCTCTCGAACCCAATCAATGGTATGGAAGTCATCGTACGTTCCTACTCCAGGAATTGGCTCATCCAGAAGGTCCAGTAAATGGGTTGAACTGTTGATATTTCCTCCATTTGTCATTGTATAATGAGTTCCTGCAGCAGAGAAACACATTAATGAATTAATTCTGCAATAAATGTTCTATGTCCATAACATAAAAGTTTCTTAACTAATTAAGACTCTTTCCATAATATGCATATTGTATTATCATTTAGGTCTCTCAATGTTGCAGGTCACTCTTTTTTTCTGTCACTCAGCTGTAAGTTAAATTTGCATATTAGTGACTTTGCATTTCCATTGGTTAAACAGGAATGTACTAGTCAAATTATTGTTCTGTTTTGTGTAGAGACTCCAGAAAATCTTCAATAGAAGCAAGTGGAAAAAAATAGCAGCTTTGACACACATTTAACTTGAAGTTTATTTCAGTTTATGAACTACCAGAGGAAAACCTGCTTGTACAAAAACAAAACCAGGATGATTAGCTAGAAAGTTCAGAGTACATCTATAAGTTACCAGTTACTTTTAAATAAACACTCTATTGATTACCAATCTCTCCTACATGTCTAAACCAAACCTAAAATACAGTATTAAGAGATTATCAGTGCAGTTAAAAAGCAAAAAAAAGCCAAATACTTTTATTTTGGTTTGGTTTTTTTTTTCAGGTAGAAGCTTGTCAAAGGACCTACCTGTAAACTTCCAAACACTGAGTTCATCAGCCCAAGCCCTCACCAACAACTTACAATTAGATTTACACATAAGTAAAATGTGCCTTTTCCCTTTATAATTGCGAATTCTAAGATCTAGAAGAAGCAGTGGGACACCTGGCATTACACTCTGACCAAAGTGGTGCCTCAGTCATTTACTGCTTGAGAGGTCATGTTTATGCCTGCTATGTAACACATTGTTTATTCGGACATTTTCTTAGTGGTGAAATGCAACACACAAGAAAATAATCCAAAAATAATATTAAGACAAAAGGCAATTTATGATTTTCAAGATACACATACAGCTATTATTACAAATTCTATAAATATTAAAATAAAAGCACAGAAAACAATGCAAATGTAGCAGACAGCTCCCCAATAACACCAATACCATTCTCTTGTGTGGGCCTGGCTGCTGTCTTTAGCATAATACTTTTTTCCCCAGTCTATGCCATACTAAATTCCCCCCCATCTCTTTCCCATAGCTAAGCCCTGTAAATCTCTTCCCAAAGCTGCTGCTAGTCTCTCTTAAGGCAGACGTAAAGAAGCACTACCTATGCTTCCATTAAAAGGCTAACAACAACAACAACAACAACTTAAATCAGATTTGCTAATAGAGGTGATTGTGAAAACCTTGCTTTAGGATAATGGATTAAATTACCTTGCCATTTCCAATTCTCATAACTAAAAGTCTAAGATGCATGTCTGGCCAGCTGAAAGGGCAAGCTGATCTTATGGAAGAGAGAGCAACAAAATTCACACTGTAATAACTAGTTTAGCTCTCAAAATTAAGACAGTAACAGAATACATTATGAAAAGATTATTTTTACATTAAATCAACTTCCTCTGCAAAGCAAGGGGACATAAATTAACCTCACCTACAGCTTAATTATTAATCTTCTACAAAGTTACAATGAGATCACATAGTTTCCTGAACATGAGTGGGAAGGGTAGGGCAAAAGCTTGTGTTTGCCCCAGAGGAGTTGGTTTTATGCCCTGCTATATATGAAGCAATATCAAACTCCAAGGAGCACGCAATCCTATGCCACAGAAAGCAAAGGAGAGTTGAGAGTTATAAATGTATCACAAACAGTAACAGATTATTTTATGCATATCACAAGGCGCTGAAATTCCCTCCCAGGGAACCCATCAGAGATGGCCCCATATTAACCACACCAGACCCAAAGCAGAACTTGAAGTAGACTACAAAGGATGAATGTTGTCTAGACATAGTTCCCCATTGTCCTGTCACTACATGCTCTTGTAAATAGTCTCTCTCCATCTTTTTTGTAGACTCCTTTCAACAGCAATCAGATCATCCCAAAGTCTCCTTTTCCAGGCTGAACAAACTCAACCCTCTCAGCCTTTCCTCACAGGAGAGGTGCTCCAGCTCTCTCATCATCTTGATGTCCCTGTGCTGGACTTGCTCCAACACGTCCATATCCTTCCAGTTCTGGAGACTCCAGAGCTGGATGCAACATTCCAGGTGGGGTCTCACCAGAGAGGAGAAGAGGGGCAGAATCCCCTCCCTCGCCCTGCTGCTTTGGATGCAGCCCAGGACACGACTGGCTTTCTGGGCGGCAAGTGCACATTGCTGGGTCATGTCCAGCCTCTCAACCACGAAGATCACCTTGCACTTAGGTCTTGTTAAACCTCATGATATTCCCATGGACTCACTTCTTGAGCTTGTCCACATCCCTCTGGATGGTAACCCATCCTTCAGGAGTGCATCTGTACCACTCAGCTTGGTGTCATCTACAAATTTGCTGAGGATGCACTCGATTCCTTCATCTATGTCATTAAAGAAGATATTAAGTAACACCAGTCCCAATACGGACCCCTGAGGGACACCACTTGTCACTAATCTCCATCAAGACTCTGAGCCACTGAGCACTACCCTCTGGATGTGACCACCCAACCAATTTCTTATCCATCTAGTAGTCTGTTCATCAAATCCAGTTTAGAAAGAAGGATACTGTGGGGGACCATGTCAAAGGCTTTACAGAAGTCCAGAGAAATTATATCTGTAACCTTTCCCTTTTTCACTGATGGAATCACTCTGTCATAGAAGGCCACTGGGGTGGTCAGGCAGGACCCTTGGTGAAGCTGTGCTGGCTGTCCCAAATCTCAACATGTGACTGCTCTGAGCTGCTGCAATCACAGACTGTAAGCTTACAGAGAGTAAGCTTCTGGACAATAAGAGCAACATGCTCCTTCAGGAAAAAAAAAACTCTTTTGGGGGATTCAGTCACTGTTGGTCTTGAATGAACTACCTTCCAGAAAGGCAGCTGACTTTTGTTATCCCTCCATGCATGTAATTCTAAGCCTTGGGCAAAATTCTTTCTCAGCAATCAGCTCTGATATTGCTAAAGAACTGCTTCAACTGAAGGTGTTAAAAAAAAAAGAAGAAAAAAGAAAAGAAAATATTGCATGACATTAAAAGAAAGACCTGTAATAAGCACTAAAGTTAGCAGTAAAACAATGTACTGGGACACCTGATGAGAATGAAGTACAGCAAAAACAAAAATGCTACACAAACTAAACCAGAATAAGAGAAGTAGATTGCAACATCATAAAAAAGCTTTTGTCTCTGAAGAAATGAAGGATTTTTTCTTCTTTTTTTTTTTTAAATTTTATTTTAACAAGAATGTAAAAAATACAATGGAAAATTGCTTGAGACGATACTACGTCTGACAGAAAACAAACAGTCCTTACCATACTGCTCTCCTGCATTTTTCTTTGAACATGAAGTTATACTCAATAGCTGTTGGGCTCCAACACTGATCCAACCTCTTGCCTAGCTAGTTTCTCCTGCTGGAACCACTGGGAAAAAAATTACATAACTAATATTTTTCTATACTCACAGAAGTTGCTTTGTATTTCACCCCTCACTAAGGCAAGGAATATCTCTTCTTTCATATTTTATAGACGTGCCTCATACAAGTAGTATTCAATCTTGATTGATGGTGGAACTATGATAAACATGACAGAACGCTGATTTATGTAGATTACACACAGCATTCTGGAGGCCATGCACAGCATCTTAAAGGCTGCCTCACCTCATGATGCAGTAATCCCATACTGCCTCATCTTTTTGCAACTCAGGAGATTTCTTTCAAATTTGAAAGTAACCCTGGGCAACACGCAGCTGATGAAAGGTGTGTTTTTTAAAGAAAAATACTTGGTAAGTTTATAGCTAATTTATTTCACACAAAAAAGGGTTTTGCAACATACATGATGCTCCTGATTCATGTGTAACTGCTCAACAATCCTCCCCAACTCTTTCCTTGGAGGCAGTGTTCCTTCTTGTCTCATAAAAATAATGAGAAACATTAAGATTTAAAACAAATGCTACATCCTGGATACTCAAACGATGCATGACAGATTTTTATATGCTAATCCACTATGTGATTATCTGAACAATTATCCAGTATCACCTAGAGAACAAATCCTCACAGCTACAGCCTTGCAAGAGAATAAGGTACAGAACTGAGACATGAACAGGCTTCTCAAGAGGGTGGCTATCAGAGTAAACAAGGGACCATAAGCTTATGATAAAGTTAACACCCCTTCTATATGCTACACAACATATGATATCCATCTTCTGAATGCACATCACAAAATACACCATTGTGTATACTGAGTTTGAGAAACCGAGCCCATATTACCTTATTCCATTTTAAGAAATGAGACGTACCTCTCGGGACATAATTACACAGAAAGACTGAGCTGATCTAACTGACTGCTGCCACACAAAGAATAGACCTTGCTCCCCCTACTTCTCCCTGCCGTTCTTGGTCACACACTCCCACTCTCACCCTTGGATCAGCTCTGTCACCCTTGATCTGACTGCACAGTAAACTAAACCAACATGCTAATCCAACTAAGCAGATAAAACTAACAACAACAAAAAAAATCTGCCATTATATGGAGCTGGAATCAAGTTCCTGTGTTGTTGGAGAAGAAACAGAGCCAGTGAAAGGGCAAGAACTGAGAGAACAGATGGGGAGCAACAGCCCCTTCCAGAGCCACAAACTGTCAGACTAGTTATAATGAAATACATAAATGCACCCTTGGGGTCTTGTTAGATTTTAATTATAACTTTCTGCTGGAAACAACTCAAAACTATAATTATTAATGTCCAGACATTATACGGTAATATCTGTTTCACAGAGCTCAGAACTCTCAAAGGTTTAGAAACATTCCAGAGTTGCAAAGACAACAACAGAAAACAATGCCAATGTTGTATTCAATGGCAGACCAATAACAGGACCTAATTTCTCAAAGGTATTTCTCTACAAGCCATATAATTCCTAACTCTTACATAGTTGCTACTGCTCACACATCCCTTTTTCTGAACAGCGCACAACTACACAGCACTCCCTTCAGCCGCTGTTCTTATGGCTGACAGCAGTACAACGTGTCTCACTTGGACTGATCCCAGCAGCTTGAAAGGAGGAAGAAAAAAAAAAATAAATGCACCTCTGTGACTGAAAATTAAACTAGTCAGATTACAGTAAAGGCTGGAATAAGCTCCCCCTGACATGACCATCCAAATCTGCCGAGTGTTAAAATCAGCAGGGGCTGTAGCTTTCCGGAGGCCAGATACTAATCCAAGGCTTTGCTTCACCCGTGTGTCCTTGGGAATTAGGTGGCAAGGGGAGTGGAGGCAGGGAAGCACCCTGCATGCAACGCACACCGTAAGGCTCACTTACGCTTGTAACAAAGAAGATTTGTATACATAAGGTATGTGTTAGTGCCTCAGCTTCTTTCTGTCTCCAGACCTCAAAATAACAAGGCTTTCAATTAAAAAGACAAAAACCAGTCATCAGTTTATTTAAATTTGTCTGTAACCACTCAAAAAGATTCATTAAGCACTACTTCCTTTTCCTGGCTTGAAGTAATTTTTAAATTTCAGAATCAGAAGCACAGCACACAAAGCCAGTGTTATTCACTATTGTTGATGATTAACAATGTTAAAGTCTTTGTAATCAAGTTATATACATTCCCCTTTGTGTGCAACTATGGATTTTCAGCCTGTCTCTTCAGTTAGCTCTTCTAACTGCATCAAAGGCTTTCAAGCCCAAATTGGTCTCTGCATTACAATCAAAATGCATGCAAAATTGACACTACATATACACCCAAAAAAAATCAGCTGGAAAAAATCTGGTAAATGGGAAACAGGAAGAGTTGGAACAAGTTTTAAAGAACAAGGAAAAGAAAAACAATGCTTCACCAAAGTACTGCATGATAATACCCTCCATTTCGGCTGCCCCCAAACATCTCTGGGTTTAAAAAGCAGCCTTTTAAAAAGTAAGAGTCAAATCAAAGTTCAATAGTAACACCTTGGAGTTAAACCAAGACTTTTGAATATTTGTGTCCACCACAAATGGACAGGAAAGGGGGAAACCCTCTGCCACTCCCCTCCCGCCCGGAGCTTTGGTTTTTTACTTCAGGTGAAAGAAACATTTCTATTTCTACGATGCAGGGGGAAAAAAGGGGGGGTTTATTGTTACAGATTCCTTTTCTTGTAATCTTAAAGGCAGAATGGACTATGTTTATTTAATTATGTCCATGATGAATAAGGACTTCAGATATGCAAATGAAGACTTACTGAGATCCTTCCACTACTAAACTTACAACTTATAAAGATGAATAATGAGGGAGATGAGAAGAATTAAAAGTACAAAAATATATAAAGTTAGATAAAGTAAATAGTACAAAAGGGAAGTTATCTATGATTTAACATGACCAAGACCATGAGAGTTGGAATAACAGAAATTTAGATAATTACATTTCTAAGTGCCGCTGCTGCATGTACATAAGAGCAACTTATTGCATGTTGTTTTAGAGAGCAAAGACAGGATGCCACAAAATATAATAATTCTGCTAATATGATTATCCCAATCAGACCACATTCAAGCCCAAGGAGGGCATAATGTTGGTCTGTTCATTAGCTAATATCTCAAATAAAAATACATCAATAAATTATTTCCAAAATTGAGAAACATGCTTAATAGAGAACCTTACCAGTCATACAGCACATGCAGACAGATAACCCATAACTACCTATAAGAACTGAGTTACATCTCATGGTACTTTATGTTAACATAATCACTGAAGTTAAATGTACTAAATTCATAATCGAAAATCCTTATCCCTCTTTTATACTAGGAACCTTAAAACAAAGAGTAGCAGAAATTCAGTGCCATAATCATGCTGAGTTTTTCCAAGTTATGCATTTTTCTCAGAGTTAGAGAATGATAATAATCTTGATCACATTTTCTGTTGTGAACATGTAATTAATCTAGAAATTAATTTTTTAACTCTTCCTCTGCTACCAGTAAAATTCCAGGGTCAAGCTCTAACTCTGAGCTTTCACACCCATTTACTTCAAAGGTCACACTGGTAATGACTTTTGATTTATTACTAATTCTTAAACATAAGAGGCCCTTAAGCAGAAGTGCAGTCTAAAATACAGAAGTATAACTTTTATCACTTAAAAGCATCTGAACCAGCTCAGTAAGCATCTGACTCAAAATCTTCCTAGGATATTACTAAATATTCTCTGTCCCACATCTTACAGTAACAGGTGAGGCTTTTGGCAGCTGAGAGGCTTCCCCACTGTTACTATCAGCATTGTCTAAGCATGAGAAGTTGCACCTTCATGACTGGTGACTGGTGCATAATAAATGAAATTGTGACTTATTTTGTCTCCCAAAAAAATCAGATTTACTTAAACTAAGTCATCAATAAATCTGGCATGTTCTTTATATACTTAATTTTCACATCTCCTGGCTACAGACTCAATCACAGATTATTAGCGAAACAAAATTTCATTAATTTTGCTTGAGGACTTCCAAAATCTTAAATCTGTCTTTATGTATATGTAGAAAATACCCAGGAGTCAACAATGCTTATGCTTCCTGAAGATCAAGTTTTGCTTGATCTGGTAGCCTGGGCACTATACAGGTACTGCTATTGCTCAGATTTCAAATTTTTAAAGTGTGGTAAAATGAATGCTTATTTAGGAATTTAAAAAAAGCAGGGGGACAGTGGGAAGGGAATCAAAGAGTGTGAGCACGTGTGTGAATGGCTGGAAGACAAGCAAGATCCTGATAATTTTGAATTTTCAAAAGTGTCAAGGTAATAAAAATTAAGCAAAAATAAATTCAAGGGCAACACAACTAATTTATTCACATTACGTATTTTTGTATGAAAAATTCTTACAAAAATATACGTGTCAGTTACTTGGAATATATGCAATCCTAAATCAGAACATTTAAACCCTTTCTGAGAAGTAGTATTTTTAACTCTCTTACTTAGTAGAGAAGAGAGCAGAAGTGAACTGTGTTCCTGAAGTTTTATTTCAGTGTGTCAGGGAGGGAAAGTTGGTATGGAATGCTGCATTTAATATCACATAAAATGAAGTCTTTGGACAGCACAAGTCAAAGGAACTCCTGGTAAGAAGTATTCAATAATATCTGTTCTGCTCTTTTTTTTTTTTTTTAAAGACATAATAACAGGTAATCAACATAAAAAGTAAATACAATTAAGAAATACGTATTTTTTAATCTTTCCATTTGATATTTCAGTGTATTGCCACTGAAAAATGTTCTTAATGCAAGCCAACGGATCGGGCCTTTAATAATAATGTATTATAATACTTTGTATTTCATCTCACTGGACATTAGTGAAGGCCGCTAATTAAACCTCAAAGACCCCTGATGATTTAAACAGTCATTTCATAATTGCTGAGGTACAGCTACTTTGGGTGAGCCACTGCAGTCAATTAGTGGAACAAATGCTTTGATGTTACAAAGCAATTTTGCATGACGTTAACATTGCTCTGCAGGACATAAGAGTTGTCACTATGTGAATAAGGGAAAAAAATTCCACAGCCTTTAACAATTAAGTCTGCTTTCTCAGAATATTTTTACGCATGGTCTCTGAGCTTGTTATTACAATGCTCTGAAATCTGCATGAGAGGCAAATAAAAATCGTGGTAGTCCACAAAGTAATGTCAAGCATTTACTTTCAGTTCCTGGTTTTGTCTGCTAGCATTTTGAACTTTACTTTAATAGTAAATCACAATAACAGATAACTGTGGCATTGTAAACCAGCAGGAAATACTCACAAATTTTGATTACATCTATGGAACAAACTGGTCTGGAGATATCTTCTTATGATACACATGCACTTGACAAATTCAGACTTGCAAGAGATTTCAGTGACACTATTCAGGTTTGTTGTTGGTTGTTCGGGGGTTTTTTAATCTAAACTCACTGTAACAAGCCCAAGAAGAACGAGTAACATTTGTTTTGAAATACAGTATTAGAATATGGGAAGCACAAGCCCTAACAGAATACAGTGAAACTGCAAAAATGACAAGTCACAAGTGGGAATTGTCTTGCTGGCTCCCAGCAGTGTCACTGCAGTGAAACTACCTAGTTGAACCTCCACAGTTTTCATTACAGTATGTGCAAACATGATAGTTAACAGCAATACTCCAGTGTGACAGACACCATTTTGCATTGTTAATATCTACTTTTTGTATTGTAAAAATCAATTAAAACCTGTTAATTTCCAGGAATATGCAATTGATCACATTTCAATGTCTAACTATAACTGCAGAGTCTGAAAGAGTCATGTTAGGGCTGTTTTGCAGTTCTGATATTTAAATCTATCTACAAATCTAAACTCACAGAATGGCTGAGGTTGGAAGGGATCTCTGGAGGTTATCTTGTCCAAGCCCCCTGCTCAAGCAGGGCCACCTACAGCCATTTTCCCAGGATCATATCCCCAGATCTTTTGAATATCTCTGAGGAAGGCAATTTCACAATCTTTCTGGGTGACCTGTTACAGTGTTCAGTCAACCTCACAGTAAAAAAACTGTTTCCTGATGTTCAGAGGGCACCTCCTGTGTTCAACCTGTGCCCATTGCCTCTGGTCCTGTCACTAGGCACCACTGAGAAGAGCCTGTCTCCACCTTCTTTGAGCCTTCCATTTGGGTATTTATATATATCCTTAATAAGATACCAAATTCACATTCTGCAAATCTTCTAAGAAAGTACCAGCCTGAATTTCTCAGAAATGGTTCTAAAATCTGACTTAGAGAACTATCTAGCATTTACTCTATAATAATGACCTGGGCAGTGTAAAATTTGCTTGTCTAAAAAAAACTGTATTGGAACTTGATGAGGTTCTTAAGATATGCTGAAAAACATTCTAAGAATCATGAAAAGACAACACATAACCTATGTAAACTACTAAAAGACAGATAAAATGTTAGATGAAAATAAACTATGAGCTAATTTATTTACAGAAATAGGAGTTTGCAAGGACATGCAAACCAATAAATTACATGGAGAAAAAGAATCATTTTATGTAAATCAAAACTTTATTCTCAGCCTACTTCCTCTCTAATGCCTTTGCTAGCAGCTGTAAGTGTTGATAACTTTCTAATTTTAGACTGGCCAATTTAAACAAAAGTAAGAATTCACTACATTTACTGTTTTGAACACCACATTGTGACCATCCAATCCAAAAATGAAAACATATTTATAGCCTCAAAATTTAAAGGCATAACTTTTATTCCTACTACATGTTGTCAGGACAAAACCAAATCTTTATAGAACATATTCTGCTTTAAATTTGCAGTAAGAAACAAAATGTAAGCTCAAAAGTGGATTTCCCCCCCCCAAACACTGATAACACTGTTTTCTTTCTAAATCTGCTTCCTTACAAACAACAGTGTAAAGAACCCACCTCTACGTACCATTTCCTTACGAGTTCATCAGTATTTGCTGAACTGACATACTACCATTGCAGAGCTTTCCCTTCGCATATCAAAGACGGCAACAGCCAGTCAAGTCTAAAACCAGATACGGAAACTTCAAAGCCAGACAAACACTGCTCCTATTCACGTGCGTGGAAGGCACGTAAATATCCTATTTAATAACTCTAGCTAATTTGGTCAAAGTCAACGACAAACAGAGTCTTTGGAAGGCTTTTTTTGTGCACGAGATGGCTTTATTGATTTTTAAAAACCACAAAAAAAACAAATCCCGAGAGAGAGCGAGGCAAGCCTGCCACATATCGAAGATGGAGTCACAGGGCCATGAGATGTGAAGCAGGACTGATCTGCCCGCAGAGAAAACAATCCCTGACAACACAGGAACCAGCCAGAACTGAATTTTCCTCCTACAAAAGGCACCGGGCAGGCGAAACAAAGCAGTGCGATAATTAGCAAGCCTTTACGTCTCCGTTTCGGTTGTGGACAGCGGTCCCGCACGTACAGCTATGCAAACAAGTAACCCAAACGCCAATCCGGCATACCTCGCTTATGCAGCTCCCGGAGCGGAATGCCGTCTCCTCCCCCTCCATCGTAGGGCAGATACGGATCGGAAGAGGCATCCATGGACGTGACGAAGGCGAGGCCCGCCTGCCGGCTCAGGAGGGCCGCGGCATTGCTCACCCAAGGGCGGCCGTGGGGGCCGCTGCCACGTTCGGCCGGGCCCGGCCTGCGCCGCCGCCGTGGCTCTGCAGCGCCGGGCTCTGCGGAGCGGGCTCGGCCCCGCCGCTGATGTCAGCGCGGGGCGGCCCCGCCACCTGCGCCTCCCGCCCGCGACACGGATGCGGCTCCGGCCGCGCGGAGAGCGAAGGCACGCACAGAACGCCTGTCGGGAAGAGGGAGCAAACGCCCGCGGCAGCTCACGGGAGAGCCGTCCCCGCCCGGCCGAAGGGCCGAAGGGCTGCCTCGCACAGGTGAAGCCGCCACAGCTGCCACCTTGTCAACAGGTGAACGGAGGGGGCCCGGCTCAGCAAAACAGGCAAACCTGCCACCAAGAGCTGCCCTTAGTTCGGGCACCTTTCTGGAGCCACGCCTGCTGAGGTTTCTAAACACCTATAATCGCATTTTATCTAGAAGGGAAGATTCATGCATTGCTGGGGGCTGGGGAGAAGCCTCTCTCTCAGACATTTTATTTACTCTTTTGAAACACCAAAACTATTACCTCCGAGGAACAACATAACTTGCCAAAACCCAACCCCTCTGCTCCACAGGATCAGCTCACCTCACTTTCACCAACCCCTCTCCCCCATCCATGTCGAACTTTCAGTCCTAAAGCAGTGACATATGTTCAAATCTGTCAGTCATCAAAAATATTAAAACAAGAATTTAATTACATATCTAACTAAAATGGTGTGGTGTCTCCATTTTTTTTTTTTTTGGCGATGATTATCCTGGTATTACAACTGTGTAACACCCATACGCACACTACAAAGCTTGGGGTGGGGGTGGAAGAAAATGTAATAAACACAAGTCCATGCTTAGTTTGCATTACTCTACACATTGACAAAATGGTCTGAGTCCCTTAAAAGTCACAGACTCAAAATAGGCAACAACCCACATGAATGCTAACCAAGGCGTTCATGTGGTGCATCATCAAACAGTGGCTGTTACAGCACTGGCAAAGCCCAAGCACTTCAAACAGCTGATATCTAAAGACAGGAAGTCTTAAACTGACTACATAATTGCTTCCATTTGAAACAGATATTGTTACATATTGAATCCATATACTATTTTATGTTTAAGGTATGATCGTGTACTGATCATATCCTGGTCATGCAATGCAATTGCACGGTCCTATCTTGCAATTGCTGATAAGAAAACTTAGTAAGAAATCTATTTTACATGAGATTTCCATAGCTGGTCCAGCTGTAATGAAATACATATGGAAGATGGGCGTATTGTTTCACCTTTTCTTCCCCTTCAGCAGGTAGCAAAGTTAAATATATTGTACACCTGCAGCACCAAGGCCCAGCTTCATTCACACAGCAAACAAGGAATTAATTTTATTAGGTATGCCTTTGTACCTCTATGATCTATAAGTGTGACAGACAGACAACTGTTTTAGTTTCCCAATGCATTAGTTTCTTAAATAATTTTCCGAGTATGTTCTTATGGAAGTAATTTCTTTTGTAAGCCACTGTTAAAAGCTGTATACTGCAAATTATCATTTTGAGGACAGAGTAGGACAAAAAGAAAAGTTAAATGTACTTCACAGGCCTGTAAATATACTAAATGTTTAAAACATGACCCTAATACAAATATTGAGAAGATGTTGGTATCTCTATAGATGGAAAAAAAAGTGTGGGGGGGGGGGAATGAGCATATAGCAAAATGTATTTCAAAACCTTAACGACAATGTTATCTTCAAGACAAAGGAAACCCCTGAACCACAGATAGTCAATTCTAGAAAACAGACAACTCCATTTGCTATCATCTATACAAACAAAGGCTTTTTTAAGAGTGGCCTCCTACAACATTTTCATTTTTTCAACAAAAAACCAAAATCTTTAAGATCTTACACATCCAAAACTTTCATAGTGATTACGCATTATCACCATTTATTTTTGCCTGTGAAAAAACAACTCTAAGCACCTCTTAACTTTAAAGTATTCATATCCCTTATTTCCAGAGAGGTACAACAGAAATACCTGAGCATTCTCAACTCCTTACCTCAACAGAACCTGGAAATAGTCTGTAATCTTATTGTAAGGCTCTAAATAAAACGTCATTCACAGAAGGAAGAAATACAACAGTTTCTGTAACCTGAAGCAAGAGTTATTACAGAATGAATCGTCAGAGCATTTATTGTATGTTGATTATAGATGACAACACTATAAATTCAACTTCATATTTGACAGAATATGAAATAAAGGATATAAAGGACTTGTATTAACCAAGTCTGGAAGATCACCTCTACTTTAAGAGTTTCATGTAGTTACTGAAAGCCTGGAATGTCTTAGAACTGATAATAAAAATCATTAGCAGCAAAGAAATGGCGCACTTGTTGGCCTAAACCTGCTCTTTGGACTAAAGCACATACAAAATTTCTGCACAGAACTGAAATCCAATTTGAGCTGGAAAAGATGAAGGATATAACTTGTTTAAGAGCATATCTGATCAACTGTGGATATGAGGGAAAGTCATGACAAGAGGTCTGCATACTACTTCATATTCGCTACATGAAATTTCAAGAGTCCATCTAATATTAAATTGCAACAGCTCTTCAAAGGTCACTGCTTATAGACTGGTTGCTAAATACAGTCCTTTGTCTACTCTTAAAAAGTAGAGCAGTCATTTTCCCTTCTCAGTTACCAGCAGCTTGTGTTCTCATTGTTCACAGCCACCACCACTGTGTGTATCCCCCTTCAGTAGCATGAAAGATGGTTTTAGTTTTTGTGTTGTTTTGGTTTTCTTAAGGAAGAGAGAGAAATACTATGCATACTAACCAGCCAAGCAGTCTTTTTTTTCTTTTAATATCTAAACACCTATACAATTTAATCTTTCCAAATTATTCTTTTTCTACCTGATCTGAAAAAGTGCATGACTTGAACTGTCTGACAGTTTCATATTTCAAAGAGTATGTCAGTTATTTCTGTTGTGAAGATCAGCAAATTCCAAAATTATAGTTAGTGAAATGGTGTCTCTAGCTAACTATGTATTTTGGGTATTATGGAGTACAAAATATTATGAACACTTGTTTTAAGGCCTAAAGCAAGTTTAACAATAGCCTTATTTTAAATGGCTGAGAGCCCCTTTAAAGTGCCAATTTACTGAACAGAACAGCTCACATGTAAACAGTAGGTTTGTATAGCTGACTGCTTTCCAAATTTCATCGCAGTAATTACAGACTAAGGTCTCAATCCCAGAAATCCTCCATGCCTAAGTAACTTCACACATCTGAGTGCTCCCATTGTTCTCCACAGGCACATGCTGTGGTTAACTATAACTTAGATGCACCTGTCTTTGCAGAAGTCTATTGTTATGAAAATACTGGAATGTACGCAGGTGACACACCTTTAAGGCATACTATGAATGACAAAGGACAGTTTAATTCTCTCTCCACACCTTATCTTTTTCAGTTTAGGATAAGAATCATTCAAGACAAAGCATCTGACCATACAAGAACAAGTCAGAGGTTATACAAATCAGATACACCCAGGGAAATGTGTTTTGAAGGGACAAAACAAAGCCAGTGAAAAGAAGGGGAGTATCTCAGAGGTATGACAGCCTGCCTACCCAAGGCTGAAGGAAGTACCTTAACTCTGAAGCACTTCCCAGCATTTCATATTCAAATGTAAGCCAGGTTTAAAGAAGACAGCCAAGCACCTTGTTACATATAAAACAAACACGCTCTCACTTCCCCCAATTACTTAGTTTATTTTGGTGACAGACTATGTAACTTTTGTCACATCAAATAATGAAAATTAAAATCGTGTCTTTCATGAAATTACACATGTAAGTTGGGGATGCAGAATGATTTCATCAGCATAACAACAGATGCCAAAAATGTGACTGATAAGTTACAAATGTTAGTGTGACTGATGCAAAAGATTTTGGTGACTCTTAAATGTCATTTGAGCTAGAAGATAATGTTCTCTGAAAAATGCTACATATACAGCACTCACCAAAGTAGCTACCATCTCCAACCATTCCGAAAAGAATTTAACTCATAGGTGCCTTCTGTTGAAGGGTGGGCATGTAAGCATCCATTTACAACAGAGTGCCCAAAGTATACATAAAATGTCTCAAAACCCACTGTGCCTCATTATGCTTCCTTCCAGCTTTACTCTCCTACCTTTTCTCCGAATTTCTTCATTCATTTACCCTTTTCTCAAACCATGCAACCAAATTAAGCCCAGGTCTAACCCCTCTACCAGCTTGACTTCTCTTAATATGCCACAGTTTACTGATCTTGCAGCCCCTTCAGCCTGACTTTGTTCATTCTGCATAAAGTCATGCAACTTTCTCATATGGGTCACACAGAGCCTCCTGTGGGGATACGAAAGATGATAAAAGGATAAGTACTGATCTCTCAGTTCTAATACCCAGACACGGTCCAGGATGACATAACAAAGATGCAACCACAGAAAATGGGGAGGGGAGGAAGAGAAAGAAAAAAAGTACAGTTATAGATAGCTTCAAATTGATACACAGTAAAAAACAAGGATAAATTATTTTAGAATCATTGCAAATTACTGAGTCTTGAACTTCATTCCTTCATTAGTAGTATACAGAATTCCGTCCTTGATCGGTGTATCAGGCTATACATAGAAGACTCTTTCAAGCTGTTACCATTGCCACATCATCAAAAGTCTCAATAAGGCAGACAGATAACAATAGGAAAAATTTTAGACCAAATATAAAATAAAAGCAGAAGAAAACAAATTTATATGCTGTTGAGTAGTTGAAGGCAGATGGGGTTTAAGCAACAACAGAAGTAAAAAAAAAAACCCAGAAGGAAGTGCACACCAGTAATACACAGTAAGATTTTTCCCTACTTGCAGTTTATTATACAGAAAAAAATAGCTTCTTAATCACAGTTTCTTTTTTCATAATCACTTGTTTCCCACAAATTCGTTACTGACTTTTGCTCACCATCATTTCACCCACCAGAGAACACTTTACTCCAGGTTCTTGCCTAATAAACTCACTTTTTCACTCACCAACCACAGTTTTGAATTATACTCCTACAGTTTTGTATAACTTCCTCTGGTGCTTTTATTGACTGTCCAGACACAGGTGGTAACTGAAGTCAAACCCAAGCAGCAAACAGAATGCAGTAGCACAGGTCATATAGCCGCAAGCATGTTTGTAATCAATTCTGAGACTGATTTCCCCTCAGGGTAGCTGAACCTTCACTGCCAATCAGGGAAACAGGAGTAAAGGCTCCCTACTGCCATGCAAAACTTTTCGGCAGAAGAACAAAATTGACTGAAAAAAGGGGAAATAATAAAATCATGATGCAATGTTTAACACCTAAGACCAAAAATAAACTGGGGGGGGGGAGGTTTGGTCCCTAAAGACTGGTTTGACATCTTGGCCCAAAACACTGAAAGCAAGACTAGTCTCTCAGTTTTCTTTTCACTTCTTTCTGGGCCTGTCTATAACAACATTACATGTGCAACCCAGTGAGGTTGGAAAAAAATGCTTGACATCACCAGACTATGTATAGCTACCAGCTGTGAGAGGTTGGTGTTAGTCTTTGTTTTTTTGTTTGTTGTTGTTTTTTTCAATTGATCAATTTTACACTGACATTAGAAATATTTACTTCTACTGTAATAATCATGCAATGAGGACTTGGAAGAAAAGCAAGCTATTCTGTGCAACAAGGTGCTTTCTCTGATTCTCAAAGACCCTCAACTACTTTCTATATCTCTTCTGTACTTTTTGTTTACAGGGTAGGCTTTTACTAAGAAAAAAAGTACTGCTGCATTTTCTTTCACCTTTGCATATGTGTTCTCTTCTCACACTCCAAGGTGTTAAAGCTGTAGTTACAATGCATCAACAGGAAGATTTGGCATCCTTCCCTGAAGTTCACTTCTCCCTTTTCTCAGACGAGCCAAAATTCTGCTACGGAGATTGGTCTATTTTTTTCTCATACCTAAATGCATATAAGGATATAGGTCTTACCTGCTCGATTGCCCTTACTCTGTTTTAGGGTTATTTATTGTTGGCCACTATTTCCAACTTGCTGTTCAAAGTAAAAAGCAGGGGACAAAATTATAGCACCAAAGTGAATTCCTTCCTAGATACACCGCTGTCCTGATTCTGGCCCGGGTCAGCAGGAGCGGGGCATGACCAAGACATTATGTTGTTCCATACCCCCTCACATCATTGCTGGGGCAGGGACATGGGACTCTTTCTCATTTCCAAAAAGAAGGGTGCTCCTTTCCACTTGTGAAAATATGGCTGCAGTAGGATTCTGTCAGGCTGGGTTCTGAGATAAGCATTCCTGCATTCTCTTTTTTGTATAGATTTGTTATTACTATTGTTGCTGCTTCTGTTTATTTTCCTTTGTTCCTCCAGTTCTCCTCTCCATCCACCCACGGGGGGAGCAGGAGAGACAGGAAGGTGGAGCAAGCAGTGTGGTTTGGAAGGCCTCGGTGGAGAACTAAATTGGGGAGTACCACTCCTAAACCACAACAGCCATATATATTTGTTAAGCTGACCTATCTTCGGGAATATTACATCTTCTTCATAAATAAATAAGCTTTGTGAACATCGTACCAACAGCAATTATGTACGTTGTAAATGCATAATATTACGCTATGCCAGGTATATTTGAATGCCATTAAACTATGGGCTCAGTACTTAGTGGTGGTCAGAATAAACTTACTGCATTTCTAGGACATGCCCATCCTCCAAATGCTACGTGAAGTTCTGACCCCTCCCTTAAATTAGAGCTATTAGAAAGGGTTCAGAAAGGGGTAGTGAAGAGGATCCAAAGGATGGGATAGCTATAAGGTCCAACCAAGCAAGCAACAAAAACCTTAACCTGAAAAAGAGATAACTGAGGAAAAGAAAAAATATGTAGTAACGGAAATAAAATTTTCACCATCTGTTCTAATAACAGTGACAGCACCATGTAATTCATGTGTTAATCCTTGTTAGTTTCTACATATTTCTACATGGCCGCTGCATGATAGGCTTATCAGAGTATGTGTATTTGGCACAACAATCAAGTCATCCTAGTTTCAGGTCACCCTGTCCTAGTTTCATATCAAACCTTTTCCTATCAACAGCAGTTTCACTCCAATAAGCTAATAATACCCCCTAAAACTTTTTGTATCAGCAGAAATATTTTCTGCAGCTACAACTGTAGATGAAAATTAAAAAACACAGAAGAGAGCTTAAGCATTTATGCAATTCAAGGGTAAATGACAAGGAGATCCACATGACAGTCCATGCTAACACACGGGCCAGTGTTAACCTAGGTAAGACTCTGGCACTCTTACCTGCTCTCAGCAGTATTTATACCTGGATCTACATTCAAAATAAAGAAAAAAGGTGGTGCTTAACATAAAAGGTAGCTAAGGTATGAGAGCTTGCAAGGGGGATAATGTGGGTGCTAAAGAATTGTGTTAGTGAGAAAAGCTCAGTTCAAGAAAAATACACTGGTGAGGACTAAAATTAAAACCCACCACCCAGATGAGAGAGGCTGTCAGCTAGACAAAAATTGCTGTACAAGTACTCAGTTCTTGTTCTCACTCTTCCTTAAGCAGTGACTTTTGACCCCTGTCAGAGATAGGATGCTGAGCTAGTTGAATTTGTGGTCTGACTGAAGGAGCACTTCTCGTGTTCCAGGGATATCATGATATCCTCTTTCAGAATACTTCTGTTTAATCCAAGCAGATGAAAAGCTTTCACTTTAAAATGCTAGTAAGCAAGAATATTCTCAAAGACAGAAAAGAAGAGTATAGCCTGACATCAATTTGGTTAAAATCCTATCTGCCTTCTTTGGCTACTTGAGAGAACAAACCAAAACTAAAACGAATAAATGAAATATTATTAAAGCTGTAGCAAAAACTGTCTCTTTAGTTCCTAAAGATTTTATAGGCATATTATACTAAATTATTTTATTGTACATTTCAGACTCATCTTTCTGCATATATGCCATCACAATTCCTCTGTTTTTATTCCTTCATTTTACACTATTCACACAGCTTGTCTATGAGAAGGACATACCCACACTAACACTACACCAGGCTGTCAAGTTGGTAACAGCTTCCTCAGCAGTATCTGTTGACAAAGCCATTGTGCTTTAAGCACTTCAGGAGAGCTGGAGACAGAAACCAAAAAGATTATACAATATCATCAAGATGGAAAGAATGGATTATCAGTATTATAATTCATCTTCTTCCAGAGCATCAGGCTCATGTACTAAATAAAACTTTGGCAGGAAGGACTAGTAAGACCATTCAAGAACTGTTGGTAGGGTTGACAAACAAGTCTGCAAAGAGCTCACCATGGTATTTATGAGAAATTGAAATTATAATGATTCATTTTCAAACATTTAAGAGAACAAGATACTACTTGCTTACTAAAACTCTACATACACACTGCTATAATTTCCATCCCTCAGAAAGCCTAATGCCACACCAATCCATTTATCATCTGAAGGCCTAAACTAACACTGAAACACCATTACAGGTTGTTCAACTACAATAACAAGTGATTTTACATTTTGGACAATAACTATGCTTAAAAAAACAAACTTACAAACATTAGAGTTCAGGAAATCACTAGCATGATAAACAGATACTCACTGAAATTCACTCATTCAAAAATGACATCTCATAACTAAGATAAAACATGTTCTCCTTAACGTAAGAATCTCCCAATCAGTTTTGGGGGAGAGGTGGGGGGGACAGGAATTTTGTAATCCCTGAAGAGCTTTGTTAATTAGCCCAGTTACCCACGAAAACATAATGTATAACAACTTCTGTTCCAGACAGGTGGACAAAATCAACTTCATGCATTACGAATAAAAAAGTAGAAGAAATCATGGTTTGATACTGTCAGATATTCTGTGTTTAGCTGCATTAGTAGTATAATGTACAGGCAAAATGTCAGCAGCCTAACTATGATCCAACAGAAAAAAGTAAAACTGTAACAATTTAACAATTTAATTTAATTCTATAAATTAGCTGTGCCTCACACTTGCCCTTGTGATCATGGCAAGTCACCTTATCTCATGCTTCAATTTGTATAGCATTTCTGGGTGAATATATTCCTTACTTAAGAATGACAAGGAGCTCTTTAATGCAAATAGTGCTAACTTGGAAAATAGGTTGTATGTAACTTAGGAAAGAGCTATGTCAAACTGTCATAATGACTGTTCAGTCCAGTCAGTTTTATAACACATGGATGGATAACAAAAACAATGCCAGTGGTGCAAAATTACTTTGAAGGCGCTTCTTCATATCAGCTGTGAACAACAGGAAGAATCCCTAAACACAATTTCCACACATAAAGAATATAACAAGAACTTAAATTTTTTATGTGGGAAGTAAGCTAGTTTATTCTTTTCTTTGTATTCTTCCTTTTCTTTATAAAGGGCAATAGCTAAATAGAAACAAGCATACATGTGAAACAACATTCACATGTTGTTGGAAAAGATAAATAGGTCTTGCTTGAAAAGTTATCCCCTCCACATGGTACAAACTTCTTGATTATACTGAACCACCTGCACTTGCTGGAAGTTGCATTCTGTTTCTCAAATAACATCGTAATATCAGTTCACTATTATGAAATTTTTAGTGTTGGTATTTAAGGCACCAAAAATGGATTGTTTAGGAGTCTCTCTTTAGGCAAAGGTCTCCAAATCATGGGTAAGGAGGTTTTAGGAGAGCTGCAGTGTTTTACACTATGACCTGCTGGCATATTCTTTTCTTTTTCAGCAGCAATGCTACCACAGCAAGGAGACAGTAGCGGCTGTAGCAGCAGCTTTTGAATTACCAGTTTACAGGTTGTCATACTAAGGTTAAGTATTGCCAATTTTATGTTAACACCATATGTCAAATTGTAAACTGTTTCCACACTGAACTCACAACAGAAGCAACTAAGCTCCTTCAACTGAAGCAGGAATCTTTATAGCTACCAAAAAGAATGCAAGCTCATTCAGGACTCCCAAAGACGGATCAAAGTACCTCGAGATGTAAACATCAGTGAGGTCATTTGTTTGCAAACCATTTTTACTGCAAATAAGGTTTAATAATCTGATTTCAGTAAGTGCCTTGAAAAAATTGCAATCTGACAACAGTACAAAAATCCACCTCCTGGTAAGCTTGCCCTACACTTACATAAAAAAATAGTGAAAACTGACATAAGTCCTCTCTTATCATATAAACAGCCCTCAAGTCTGAGCAAAATTATGGAGACCTCTCCGTTTCACCTTGCCGGTTGGCTAACGCTGAGTCACCACAGGAAAAATTTGGAACTGTTGAAGAGACTTGTTACACCCTTCAAGCATAGCTAATAGCCAAGAAATGTGACTCTCCCAAACATTACAGATGGGCAAGGCAAACCACTGCTGAGAGAAAAAGAACTGATTGGACATTTCATCTTTTCATCACATTCCACAGTTAAAATATTAACCTAATAATACTTTTCCATTCTGGAGATTCCATTTCTGTTTAGAAAGAATTCTTTTTCTCCTCTGCTAAATTGATGGGAAACAATGAACTATCCTAGTGCAACATTTTGTTTAAAAGCTAAATAGTATAGCTCTGTAAAATTTAAACCAGTAAATATTAGCTCATATGACTCAACCATTAAAGAACTGGTAGTTTTCCTGTGGTAAGTGTAATATATTTAAATTGACCTAGCAAGAAGCAGGGCAAACAGTCTAAAAATAAAACACAGGTAAGTCATGATAAAAATGACTTCCACAAATTGCATATATGGATGTAGATTCTCTGTATAAGGTCTGGTAACACATCATCCATACAAAGAGGCAGATTATGCCATTTCAGTATAAAATCACCATACTCACTAACCAGCAGTTTAACAAGGAAAAATACTAACTTCAATACTACAAAGTTTTGATAAGCAACAAAAGTAAGTTTTGTTCAAAGCTGACAGGCAGCATCCCTTCAAGGCAGGGCTTTGGTACAAGCCATCTAAGCCTCCACATGCATAGCAATGTAATTATTTAGCGTGTTAAAACACACTACACTCCAAGAATTCACAATTTCATAATATCTACTTGTTCTCCATAACACTGCCACTTAAAATCTGTCATTCATGCAAAGAAAACAGCTACCGGAGAATGTAACAATCATACTACATATATAATTACTATACGTATACACATATTTAGTTTAAAATACTACATTATCACAATTTTTGTATTTTCCTCAGATGAGACAGTAAAGGACAGGTCATATAGATGCTTTCCGATGGTGTTAAGAAAAGCAAGCTTGTTGTACAGCACTGGTTTTAAGACAGTTGTGATTCCCCCACATGGAACTATTCACAATGTTTCAAATAAAATGACACTAGAAAGACAAATCAGTATCAACTAAATATTAAAGAAACCTAAAAGTCTAGGTAACAGGACTTTCTGATTACTGGCTTCAGTTAACATTCATTTGTTTAGTCCCAAATAGCATCAAGGAATTTCCCACATAAGACAAGGAGTATATGAGGTTACCATTCTTTCCCAACATCATCCAATTTCCACATGCTTTCAACAGAAGGCATATTCACCACTGTGTAACAGCTTCAATGGCTTTCTAAACCTCAGTTAAGTACTTAAGTATGAATGGTAATGTGAATAGCAGTACTGTGCTGCTTTATAGAATTGTTGTCCTGGGAACCAAGGGACTGAGGAAGCTGAGTGAAATAAGCAGACTTCTGTTAACTTACTGCCCTCTGAACAAGGGGGAAAGACTACAATTACTTTAGAAATTCCATATTGTTAGACTTTTATCGACATAATGTATGTGCACCCTATGGTTCCATTTTCATTATCTGAAAAAAGGAGAAAGATAAAGACTATTTCTTAATCCTTCATTTTCTCCACATTGCATGGTCTTGATTTTTTAAAAAATCTGCAGTTCTATATTTTATTACATAAACCGTAAAATATTGATGTGTGCTCTTATTGTCAATAGCAGCTTATCCAGACTGGATAAATTCATGCCTGTGCACGCTTGTACTACAAGCTTACATTCTGCAGCCATGAAACCGTAAGCATTTTAACTACAGATACATTATTGCCATTTTGTTCATGTTGCTAAGATACCAGGCTTATAAATTCTTCCCGTCCCACAGACTTAAACCACACACTATATTTTTAAATAGGGGTCCTGATTTTGGCAGGGTTCGATGACTAATGCACAGAGTTAGACCTAAGGCCCCTGCATTCACATCCATGCTCTGGAGAGCCTGCAGTGCTGAGAAGTGTGTGATCTTCCAGTTAATGGGATGGTCCTGCCCTTCCTCAGGAGGTGGGACACATTCTGTATTGTGAATTCATGTGTACTTAGATGTAACAGAACAAAAATACAGCTAAAGGATAAGAGCACTTAAATAACAGTAATAATAACACAAACAAACAAACCAAACGGTTGATGCTAAGTGAGTAAGAGAGAATTACAAAACAGATACATGGAAGGAAGCCCTTGTTTGGTCTTGTCAATGAGATCTGCTGTATTAAAAACACAAAAGAAAAAACACCTGACACATTTGCATGCCTAAGGAATGAGAAACATGGATGTTCACCTACTGAATGCAAGTTTGCGTAACATTTTTCAAAGTATGTTCTTATCACCCTAAAAAGAAAGTTAACATCTGATTCTGATCTAAGATATTTATTATGATTTGCTGTACAAAAAAGCACTTTCCATGTACAGGGACACATAAATCGCCATTCACTTAAATAAAATAATATGGTTTATTACTATTGCTGCCTCTTACAAAGAGTCCAGAATTGGGGCAAGCAGACAAGTCATTAGCAAAATATTAAGTTCCAGGAAAGAAAATACATTCAAATTTATGTACCAATCCATATTCTGATACTTCAGTGTTACAGCAAGATGGGAGCTGCAGGCATGTGCAGCAATTAGCATTGATCTTGACAATGCAAACAAAACAACCACCTCATCAGTTTGGTCTCAATTTATGGATTTGATTTCACAACAAGTAAAGGGCAGAACACTGGCTCTGAAACTATTTATTTTAATGTAAACTAATTTCTCCTTCATGCTTGAAGTGATGGAAATTATTTATATGAACAATAACCAGAGTAGCTTCAGACTTTCAGTACAGGTTGTAAATATTATGTTAGACAAGCAAGGCACTCACTTTATTAAAAATGCCAGATACTTAGAACAAAGAATTATATACAAAAGCCAGTTGTTCATCTAATAATTTCCTAACTCTTAAGCACTGAACTTTAGCGTGCTGGTGTTCTCCAGGTAATGTGCCAGAAGGAATATGTAGATTGAAGGTGTCCTGGCTTGTGATACCTGTATTGCTATTCAAGTTAAACAACTGCACATTCAAGACTTATCTAATTAGAAGGAATACAGGTGAGAAGGATGCTTATAATGATACAGCACAACCATCTAGTACAATGCTAACATCCAACTGCTAAGTGCAGCAAATGGAAAACACATGAAGGAAAAGACACTGCAGGGAAGGAAAACAACTGAATAGGAATGGGAGAAGAAAAGAGGAAAAGGCACTAAAAAAGCAAAACTCACGAAGCAGAGCTTGATTTTAAAGAAAACAAGGGGAAGTGACCAGAGTATACATTTAACCAAGTTTGGCATCTTTAACAGAAATTGCTTTCTTTCCCTCTTTCAGTTCACCTCTTTGATTATTGCTAAATGAATGTTAATGCTCTTACTACATGAACTATTTTCTTAAATAAAAAAAAAAAAAAAAAGGCAAAAGAGGAAGAACTTCCCAGTTCTTCCTTCTTTGTATTACTTCAGTACTTTTATGGTGTTCACAGTAGAAAGTTTTCCTTGCAACTTTTTATCTAGTCAATAGTTCAGCTCATATTTTGTTTCTGTTGCTTCTAACAACACCTCTACTTCTGGCTTTTGCCTCTGTTTTACAGAGGCGAAGCAGAATGAAGCACAAACAGATTTATCTCTAGAAGTAATGATTAAAACCGACATAATTCTTGCATCAAAGAAATATGCAAAAAGAGACAGCAAGACTTCCAAAATCCTGCTGCAGAGAAGAAAGACCAGGTAGCTGCAGAACAGCTGCCCTTCTACTTGACAGCAAGCTTTACATTTGTCAGCAGCATGTTAATATCTCCCTTGTATCAGAAGTCATCCCACACAATGTAATTGTTAGGCAAGCACACAGAAAGATGTTCAACCCCTTTCAGGTTTAAAGCATCTCTCTGAAGGACAGATTAGTTTAACAGAAAAGGATCAGATTTGGTCAGCTAAAACCTAAATAAAATAAAAACCAACAAAACAACCCCTAACACATAAAAATACAACTGAAATTAACTTACCAATGGATGCATCACCATCCAAGAGATTGTCATCTTCAGAGGTCTGAAAATCCATAATTACACCTGCTCCATCTAAAAGCTCCTCATCGCTGCTTGCACTAGTTATGCTGTTGTAACTGTTTCGATAGTAGCCTCTATGAAACAGCTGCTCAGACTCCATTTAGCTGCTTTATAACCTGTGTATACATATACAAAAGAAAAATTATTTTGTATTTGAATATTCAAAAAACACTAAGCAGTTTATATCAAAATAAAATTGGTATTCCGTGCTTTGGGGAAAACTTTTTAAAGTGATAATCCTACAAGTTACAAAAAGGTAACACCAATACAGAAAAATTTAATCTAATTCAAGAATTATCAATTAAGAGAGAGAACTTCATTAAAGCCTTAAATGAATCCACAGCTTGTCCATATCTTAAACACTTTACACAGTGCAAAAAGTTCAAAAGGCTTATAGAAGAGTTACAGGTTACAGAAGAGCACAGTGACAACAGAGAACAAAATAGCTTTCCTTCTGCAGGGCAACAAAATGGATCAGGACGCTTCAGTCTGGAAAAGGTGCAATGTAGATGATGACACAATAGATGTCAGCAGAACCATAAGTGGTGTGAAGAAAAGTCAAGAGCATCAGTTGTGTTTCAGTGGCCCCTACATGTCATAATGAAAAAGGTAAGGTGACAAGCAGAGGAAAAAGGACTGATTCTTCACACAGCATGTAGGGAAGTGGTGGAATTCTTTGCCACTCTGCAGAAGAATACAATGGTTCATAAAGCAGTCAGACAAACTGAAAAAACAACAACAACAATCAGCATCAAAAGCTATTAAAGACAACACCTGGTGGAAATGCTGGAGGCTTGGAGAGCATTCTGGAGATATGCATATGCTTATTCTCTTCCCTAGAGATCTGCTATTGGCAAGACAGATCTCTTTGACTTTATTCATTCTTATTGTCCTATTTCTTAAAAAAGTTATTTACAATTTAAAACATATCTCTCTTCAGATAGATTTCTTCCATTCATCTTTATGTGAAACTTTATCTTCTAACATTTTACAGGTACAGAGAAAAGCTTAATGGACAGCCAAAAACATTTCACACTGACATATTAAGAAACATACTCTATTTGAACATACAGTTGCATCTCATTGTTTTACCTAAATAAATCAAATTAAAATTTATAATTACATCAGAAACTATACTTGAAATTGTTCAAAAGATATTAACTTTTCACACAAACTAATTTTTGGAATTCACAAAAAAGTAGTACCTACAAGGAACATGCCTCCCAAAAAGTCAGAACACAAACAGATTGACTATTCCATTATTGTGCTCACAGAACGTCCTGTTAGTATCACTTTGCCAGTTACCAGTGGGCCGTTATCATAAATGGAAGCCACACAGTGCAGCTGAAGTGAGAAAATGGGACTTCCTAGAAATGTTTCCACTCACTGCATCACTCGTTGCCTTTCTCCACCTGCTTCCTGCACCAAAATCATATTATAGACTCATCTGCCAACTGGCCTCCTACTCAAGTGAAATCTTTATTTTAAATTTATATGAATTTTCATACATTCTGGTGAGATTGGCAAGGAGAAAGAACACTCTCTTGCCTTGTCCATAGAAGTAGCACCAGAAGACAAAAAGCACAAGACACAAAAAAACCCCTGTAACACAATGTGTGGTTCTGTCTATTGTGTCCTTCTCCTATTGTAGACCTGATTTTTTCAACAGTTCTTTTTCCTCTGACTTTAGTAATCTTTACTGTGAAGCAGAAAACAATTAACAAGGAGGAGAATTCTAACTGAATGGTGGTCTTCCACAAGAAGTTGGTTGTGGCTTTAACAAAACAACAGAGGTAGTAAATGTAGACCTAAAAGTACTACTACTTTTGTGTCAAGCCCAGGCCTCCAAACTCCGATTTCGAACAGCTCCAAGAACTCCTGAAGATCCTTACTGTGAGCGTCTCTCTCTTGTAAACCACAGGCAGAAACACAATTACCAAAAGCAATTACTTGAGCTCAGAGGGAAATGATTCTATGGTGTTAACCGACACAAATTAGGAAAGCATGAGTATTGGGTTCTGTTATTAACCATTTGCTGTTGTGTTTGATGCATACTGAGGGCATGGCTGAAGTCTGCTTAATCTTTTAATTACAGCACCAACTTTGGAAGCCACGTACAGTTTTTTAGTCTAATAAAGTCATTTTCCCATAATATTCTCAGCAAAAATATTTATTACAGTATAAAGACAGAACACGTGATGTTCGTTGTGTAAACAATGCAAATGTGTCTTCTAAAATAAAGTATGATTTTACTGAAAATCCACAGTTTCAGTTAATTTTACTCAAACCTGCTATTCAGATTAAGAGAAGTATCTCTCCCCTTGGATAAATGTCTCTTCTTGGATAAAAACCTGTTCCTATATAAATGTCAGAGCACTGAATTACAGGTATTAAATCTTTCAACAATTGAGAAAATGGTTTCAGACTGGGCCACAACGGAAGGTAAAATTTCATCAGTTGACAAAGAAAACCAACACTCTGCAGAGCCACCACTACCTATAACTAATGGCTGGGAGGACAGCTTAAGTCAACATAAATTTCCTTGTGCGCCTTAAAGAAAAGGGTTTGTTTAACAAACTAGGATAAAACCTTAGTGATGCACCATCTTGAGCTGTGTTAAATACTCAAGATAACTTACAAGCCTATGTTCACGTGACCTAAAACTGCCAGCAGGTGAGAGATCTGCCTCACATGAGTTAACGAAAGGGAGTGATGTAGGCATGGAGAGTAGACTCCTCCTCAGAAACAGATTGCTGGAAGCATCAATAATAAAGAAAATTAAGAGCCAGGAAAATGATTTCTATTGCTATAACAGCCAGAAGAGATACCAGAATCATGCCTGACCCACTCTGGTATATATTATCCTTTGTGAGTAACTGAAAAAGTATGTTTATATAAGAGAACCTGCACAAATGCTTAGGGAGCTGAGAGGGGATAAATAAGCAGCCAACTTGCCATTTCTTAATGTCAGATCCATTCCACAGATTCCCTGCCCTACCCAAACAGGTTCCACGCGGCAAGTGGGGAAAACCAGAAGTAACTCAAGAGAAATTGCACATATTGAAAAAAGTGTACTAGCTGAATGTTAGTCAAACTCAATTTCCTGACAAAGGAGAAAACAAAAAAATTCTACACCAATAAATTCTAGTTACAGTAAATATTTAAGCAATAAACCTTTTTTTCAACGTAGACTACTGTAAAAATCCAAGAGGAATTACAAAGGATTAATGAGAACATTAAAGATACTACCTTTAACCTATTTCTACAAAGCACTACAGTTTTGATCCAGAGTCTAGACCAAATATCTCAGAAAGCAGACTCAAAAATGCTCCTGATTATCTTTGAAAAAAAACCCAAAAATATTGAAGCAATGCACTGTAAGAAAAATTAAAAAAGAAAATATAAACAATATTCAGGAAGCTCTTGAAACAGGAAAGAATTTTACTCATCTCACATATCCAAGTCTTCTATGAAAAGACTGTAAAGCAAAAAAGGTGCAAATAACCTGTAACACTTCTAATACTAAGGTATTTCCAGGATGTCCTGACCTATGCTTCTACAAAAGCACGTTAACAGAGAAGCCTCTGCCACTAAAAAAATTAAACAATGACAAAATAACTAACCAAACAAGCAAAAAACCTCAAACCAAACAGAAGAACAGAGAATTAAACTAGGATATCTTACCTGTTATGACTAGAGAGACTGAAGAAAGTGATGAGCAGACAGGCATAATATATGGTGAAAAATCTAATTAAATACAGTGCAGACAGTAACTACATTGGTAAAAGAGAACAGTGGACAAACAGCTACATTGCTAGCAGAAAAAGTATATAAGGCTGTTTCAGTTTTCTGCACAGTCTGGCACCACAGGCATTTTTCTGCTCTCCAATGTCAGACATCCTGCTTATCTTTCAAGCTCTACAATTAAAAGGTCAAGCAGAGAAGAGAGTCAGCTGAGGGAACCACTTCTAGTGCAGAGACATGTCTATGGAAAAGACAGAGTAGGACATTAAGAAGACAGATTTACAAGACATTTGTTGACAGCTGATCCAAGCCATCAGTAAATCTCCAGAATGTGCTCTGTTATCCTACAAAAACACTTTCCTGTATCTCAGAGGGGCATCAGGAAAAAAAAAAAGGCTGCATAGGCTTGTTATTTCCCTAGAAGGGAGGTGGAGTGAAAACTTAGAAGTACTCTTCCAGATCCCACATTATAAATTTGCTTTAAATAGTTCAAAGTCAAAAACAACTAAAAATCCCCAACAACAACAAAGAACCCAACAAACACAATTAACACAAAAAACCACAAACCAATAAAAAACTAAAATGATTGATCTTAACAAAAGAGCTCTTTCTCAAAATAAGAATCCTGATTAATTAAAATATAGGTGTAAAATTCAAATTTTTGTTCCGTACCAACAACTGTGCTAAAAGGTGACTGCCTGTCCTCTAATTCACATGTATCTTACAACAAACCCTACCTGAGGACAGCACCTAGTGAGAATGCCATGTATCCATGAAGAAAAAGGAGATGAAATTAAAATTATCAATACAAGCTTTACACATAAGAATATGTTCTACAGTAGAGAAAATGCAGTGATAGAAACCAAAGAGTAATTTGCTGAAAAAATTTGAAGATTATATAGAATTTTAAATGGTTTAACTGTTAAGAACTTTCAAAATTATTTGGTATAAAGTCATCAGACATTCTATACATATCATCTTATTTTTAAGTATCCAGCTACTGTATACTTTAAGAACAGAAAAACAATATAACAGGCATTTCCGACACCCATGCTTAAATTAAAATTCTAACATGTATCCATGTATATATAGAGGTCTATATCAGAACATCTGCCCAAAAAACAAAAGGAGAATTAAGCTTTTATCACTGAATTCTAAACCTCCAATATTACATTAATTTAAAATCCTGTGTCTTTTTTAGTTTTTAAATAAACTTGCCATTCAGAAAGAAATTCTAAACTCAGAAATTACAAGAATTTTACAATAGTTCTAAAACAAAGGCCATGTTGTGGTCACTCTTTCTCCTAGTCTCAACAGCATGAAAATTACAATTCCATTTTCACCACAAACTCAGCATATCTAGCTTTCATTTATTTATTCTGTCTGTGACATAAAAATATTTAAGCTGGATAAGAACATCACTCATCTTCCAAACTCCAGGTTTGGAAAATGGGTAAATTAATTGTGAGGAATTTCCCACCATATTTTTTAGACCACTAGCAGATTATTCCTTCGCAAAAAGGCTCAAAAAAATCTTAACACTTCAAGTTCAGCTTCAACCACAAGAAGTCTTCAGGATACTCAATAATTCAAACTGTTAAAATTTAGGGAATGCATATGCTAACCTTTACAGAAATACATATACAGATCATTCTCTGTAGCACTCAAAAAAACCCATCAAAAACTTTTTTCCCATGGCAGGAGGGTTGGAACTAGATGATCTTTAAGGTCCCTTTCAACCCAAACCTTTCTGTGACTCTACAACTGACCCCAGGAAAGGATCCTGGTCAATTTTTAGGTTATCTTTGGAAAAAACAGTTATGAAGGAGCACTGACAGTTAACTGAAGTTATTTGAGTTTAAAAATCAAAAAAATCTGTTTGAGTTCATGTAGTAGATTCCTAGGTTATCTTGGAATAGAAGATAAAAAGTCAGTTCCCAAAAATATCCATAGGTAAAGCTTAGACTAGTTTCATTCACAGCTGCTTCCAAAATAAAACTGACACTCACAAAGGAAAGAGAAATACTCAAATATGAACAGAAACAGAAAGACAAAACTAAATGAAAATACTTGTAAAGCACAGTCTTAGTTTTAAAACTGCAACAAAAAAACCCCACTATACATATCTACATTCTACTAAATCTTACCTCTCTTAGTTAAAAACATTTAATATAACACAACAACAACCCAAAAAGTTTCTTCATTTTTATGATAAATTCCAGTATAGAATATCATAGCTATAAACCTGATCTTAACAAAAGCAGAATCTATAATAAATACTCATTTTGATAGTACATTTTATCTCCTCAGCTCTAAGAAAAAAACACTAAAAAATAATCCAACAGAAAACCAACTAAAACCTGACAGCCTAATTACCGGATGAATACCAAACTCATGCTTCTGGTCATATGATGCCAAACGTTAAGGGCATTGACTACAGCTTGTATAAAGTATTCATCAAAACCACTGCGTCTCCACTCCCTAAAATGTCTTAACCAGAAAGGTTATGGCTACCCATAGTTGTGACAGCTGAAGAATTATACCCACTGGCATGAAGATATCAGCCTACCTGAAGGAAGGCATTGCTTCTTTCACATCCAATTATTAATGTGAATACTTTTTAATGGCATTTCACATTCACCAAGTTACTAATGTGAATATTTATATGGCATTCAACCAAATTGACAGGATTAGGTGAAAACTTTAATTTAAAGGTACCAAACTAAACCTTATTTATTGATACATTAGAAAAAACTCTGCTATCAGAGTTGAAGAGTTGTCTCCCACATGTACAGTAACAATGAGTAGTAAAGTCTTTGAGGGGGGTTTTAGTCAACAGTTTAAAAAGAAGGAGAGGAAAAAAAAGAAGAATAGCTAAGAAAATAATCGCTTATCATGAACCTGAACTAAGTATAAAATTTTGTGAGTATGACTCAAAAGCTTTAGCTTCATGGGCAAGTACTGTCCCCAGTCAAATCATGGTAAATAACTGTGTCCATGGCTACCACTTTGGAGCACGCCTAAAATACACGTAAGATACAGCACTAATTTCTAAACTAATGGGTCTGTACCAATACCTGCAAATATTCAGTCCAGGAATGAAAAGCTGGAGAGTTCCCCTGACAAAAAAAGTCACTGGTGTCCCTTCTGCAACCATATTCAGATGAGAAATAACACTGGAACTCGTTAAGACTACTGAAAGGTAAAACCCATACTACTCTTCTGAAGAGAAGGAACTGCAGGAACCGTGACTGCAGTTTCCATTGTAGACAATGTAACTTTTGTTTTTTTGAGTCTCAGGTCACGATGCTCGTTTTCTGTCTGCTGAAAAGACTGCAACAATGTCTCTTTACAGTTTTTTAAGTCTTTTGCTCCTTTTTAATGTGGACTTGGGTTGAAGTCATCTGAGGATTATGCAATGGAGCAGAGCTTTTACACATCACCAGGATGACCAGAAATCTTGTTAATCATACCAATTTTCTTTAACTTTTCAGAGAAATGCACTGAACAGTCCCTAACTATGCGTACAGATTCCTAAGTTCAGGGTCCCTAACTATGCGTACAGATTCCTAAGTTCAGGGTCACACCTGAGTTGAGAATCTTTCCGATAACTTCATTCAAGTTTAATATAATTCAGGATTGTCAAATTGGAATCTGAAAAAGCACCACTATCCTGAGTTTAAGCATCTTCTCAATAACAGCAGCTACCACAGATTTTTAAAGTCTGAATTAAAATTTCTTTAGAGACACCATAAAGCCCTTGAGATCAAGGAAAAATTCGTATAGAGCTCTCCAAAACCCAGCACAGGCACAGGACCACTGCTTGTGAAATCCTGTGGGGACCCCTGGTGGTTCCTGGTCCTTACTCCCCCTACTAACCATTTTCCAGCTAAAGGAGTAAAGAAAACACCAGCTAAAGAGGAACATATCCACTGTACTCTGGTTAAAAGGGACAAGTCTTTGGTCACCAGAAACAGAAAAAGCCTGGGCACTCCTCTTGGTACGTGTAAGTGTAGAATCCCAGAAGACAGGGGCTAACGTGTATGTCTCAAACACTGACAGCTGGATGGCTGTGGAGCCAGCCATGGACTGATGGTAGTAACAGACAAGGATTGTTGGTACTAACATGCTGTGACAAAAAACAAGATGTGGCTGGAGAAGGGGCCATGCACAGGTAGGACAGCACTCCTCTGGGACAAACATCCTTGGTCTAGCTCCTGGAGACAAGCACAACACAGTACAGCACAAGCACAGGAATGAGGCCAAGGCATGGGCATGGACTCTAGAGAGGGACAAACACTATCCAAGACACCTGAAGCTCTCCAGCCCATTTCCAGAAAGGTCTGAAAGAACTGACTGCACAGGATGGGTAATTTGCATAGAAAGCAAGAAATCCGTCTTCAGGTGAAGAAACCTATCTATAAAAAAGTACCCCAGCAAACCCAGGCAGTGCCCCCAGGACCCTGGGCATCCCATTGGCTGAACAGATGCTGGAACCAGGACTAGTGACCTCTTTTTCTCCAACTCTTTGATTCATCTCTTCTTTTCTCTATTCCCCTTCACCCCACCCCTTTATCCAAAGCCCACTGCCATGCAATTACATAGCAGGTCAGGGACCTACACAGCAACTTCCACTCCAAGTGTGTAATGTGTAACAAAACTTTCTGATTGTTTGCAAGCCCTCTGGCTTTTGTTGTTCCTTTTGACTATCAGCATTTATGAATATTGGGTCCTTCCTTCCACGTTAAGGGAGGCACATCACAGTAACAGTGATAAATTGACAGATGCACTATGTACAGCTGTTTAAACTACAAGGCTAGGAGCCCTGACAACAGGCTTGCTCTGTTTCTTACTCTAGATCCTCTCAAACAACAGGGTTAAGGCAGTGAGGTGAGGAAGGGCTGAAGTGATCTGTGATCAACACCTGGATCTGGCTCATGGCTGACATCCGTTGCTGGACTACACAGAAGCCACATCATTTTTCTAAAAACAGCACTTCCAACCATTACTGATGGCCATTCTGGTAATTTTCAAAGGATGAAATAAGAGGGAGAGACCTGCTCAGAGAGACCTGTGAACCTCTGATATTAATAAAAAAAGACTGTTAATAGCCTGTTCCTGCTTTTCAATAACAAAAGATATTCTAACTAAAGGAGATTAAAAAAAGTTTTAAAAAATCAAAAGGCAGTGAAGCCTTAGATGCACAAACAGCACCAAAAGCAAAGTATTTACTAAATCAAGTGTATTAGCAGTACAGAATGCTCAGCAAGTTCCCTGACTTGAATATTATACTCTCCAACTGTAAAACCTAGTTGAAAGGCTGACATGGGCATCTACTATAATCATATCTATTTTGTCAGGGTCTACAAACAGCAGACAAGTTTCTGGCAGGAGTGTCTGGAGGGAAATTTACTGTTCAATACTGGTATCAAGTTGAAAACAAGACTTAAGGTTGGTATTTTATGAGGAAAAAAATAAATTAGGTTCATGTGAGATTTTTAATATTACAAAAAAAGCCAACTATAGTTTATTAAAAGGCTTCTAGCTAACAGACTACAAAGAAGGCCAATTATCTTAAATGTGTTACATAATCACAGAGATGAGGTCAGTTCGCTGAGTTCACAGACGAAATTTATTAAAAATAATCCATCCTCTACCTATCCAAAGAAACAAAACATTCTTTAAATTTTGTTAGAAATAAACACTGAGATTTTTCTAACTGTGGTAATGATAAATACTTAGTGTACAGATTGTTAGGTCTCCTCAGGTGTCCTAGAAGCTTTACTGCCTAAGTTAGAAAAACATTCACGTTTTAGCAAAAACAGAGGAAAACTGCTAAGTCTGTAAGACTGATAATAATTTAAAGTTGTCTGCAAGACAAGCAGCAGAAAGTCAAATAACAATTAAAGAAATCTTCAGTTTTATTTCCTAGATACACTCTGGATATAAATATACTCTGGTTCACTTTTCAAAATCAGAAAATGAATGCATCTGGAAGCACATGGAGAACTGAACTTTTTTTCCAACATGCTACGAGGCAAAGGCAGAAAACTCAGGGGGAAAAGCTGCAGTAGATCAAAAACCGAAGATAACACATCAAATCCAACAAATCTGGCAGATAACACTAATTTGAAGATAAGAGTAGAAAGAACTCAAACACAAACTTATCTTTCAGGAAAAAGGGTACTTGAATTTAAACTGGCAGGATGCCAAAATACTAAATCACCCCAGTAGCTCTATCTGGAATTTAAACAAAAGTACTGAAATGAAATGTTATTTTTACTGTTTCAATTAGGAAATGTTTCTTCATTATACTTTATTGCAGTATAAACATGCCAAATGCAAGAGTATTTCACCTCTTCTGAACTTCTTAGAGAAATCTATCAAAATATACAAAAAAGAAAAAGAAAGTAACGATAAAGGTTATTTTTATCAAAGAGTCTGTGCTTCAGGACTGAACTTCATTCATTGTTTCATTTACTACTCCTCCTTACCCTCACAAAGTAAGCACAACACAGTCTACTCCTGCAACTAGAAAGCCTAAGGAAAATGCTTAATGAGCAAAACAGCTCAATGCCTAGAAAGTTCAAGGGAAAAATACCTGACTAGACTCTCTGCAAGTTATTAAAAATAACTGCTGGTATCCACTATGGAGTTATAAATTCTCTTCTTTACTTTCATTTCCAGGAATGTACACTCAAGACTACTTACTACGCAATACAAACTAATAAGGATACCCCAGATGTAAACAGATTTGTAACCATTTTAACAGCTTTGTCTAGAACCCTTTCTATTATGCATGAAGCCTAGAAATCACTTCATCAACTCTCTTCACCAATAATAAAAAATATCAGTTCATTAAGTATAATTACTATCTCAAAAACTTACATTTTTCTGTTTCTGTGTTTCTAAAGGAGAGCACATCCCAGCAGAAAAAAATTTAATCTGCTTACAACTCTCTTATCATAACCAATTTAAATGAGCATTGTTTTGTCTAGATTTTATTCTCTCAGATGATTTTATAAAGGTTTTCAAAATTCAAAAACAAGCTTCAAGTTAACCAACTCTAAAAATTTGTAACTGTCAACTTTCTAATATTGAGTGCATCTTCAGTTTCCACAGCATGGCATACAAACAAGCACAAAGTACTGTACTGCAGAGCCTCCTTGCTCACGAGCACAGATAAAAAGTTGGCCTGACATCTGAACAGCTTTAGCAAGTCAGACAACACAGAATCTGTACTTTTAGGTTATGACATAAGGGAACAACTGAAACAAGGAGGACAGAATTGGGAACTTGCTCACAGGCATAAAGTTGAAATCTTAGTTTTGCTAAAATAAGCAGGGAGAGTACAAAAGCAGTTCCATGCACACGATCACTGCCACTGCTGACAACCTTTGGAGTTTATTGGGTTACTGCTGCTGTCAAGGGGCCAAAGCAGAAATTTAGGAACATGCAAACTAGTCTGAGAATTAGGAAATTAAGTCAAACTGGCACTATCACTTCTGACACAAATCTCTTCATCAGTAGAGCTTCTATTCTACTTTTTTCATTTATGACCAAGTTAAAAATATCCCTACTGCCAAATTATTATTTTACCCTGAAAACTTGATCTGCGCAGTTACACCTAACCACATGCATATGAAGTCAGCTAAAAAAGCAAGAAAAAAACTTATCTGAGTGTTCCTAGAATACCTTTTGGCAATGGTTGTGAACTTGGAACAACTGTGAACTTGGAACAACTGTCCCAGCTTTAGTGCTTACACTCAAGGAATGCAAGCCTGCTGTTCAAGTTGAGACACACACAAACAGACCCCAAAGCAAAGTGTGGCAGGGAAAAAAGCCAAATTGTATATTCAGTAAACAGGAGAATATATATTACACAGCCAGACCCATCTGTTCATAGAGTAACCAGCACAGTAGGTTTTCACTTGCAGGTTACCCAAACATCAATGTGCTACAAACATTTGGTGTGAAAGAGAGCACAAAAGGTAGTATAAACATGGTCATGAGAAAAATGTTGACAAATTCATAAACTAAACTGGTTCAGAGCAATGCAGTCACAAAGAGCAAAGGCCAACAGCTTCAAGTGTCTTTCCTGGTCAAGAATTTGAATAGGCTTTTTCTTATTACAAGGGGAGAAGAGGGGCAGGAAAGGGGGAATTTTACCCAGGATTACTTTAAATCAGAAGTATGCACCACAGAGAGAACAGTGGAATAGTAAACCACTCAAAGAGGGCAATGTAAAAACTTGGATAAAGAAAATCTCGGCATACAAGTAAAATATGTTTCTAGAAACAATACAATATGCTTTGTGTATGACATCTATTATTGTCAGGCAAAGAATTTTTAGGACTGACATATCACATACCAACACGAAACAGAAGCAAACAAGAAACAATCTCCATTTTTCTGAACGCCGTGTAAATTCTGTTTTCACATGTGTTGCAGAGAGATGCAGTCATTGTGTTTCAAGCTACCTGCAGTTTTTCCAGAGCAGAACTCCTTCCACTGACAACTTTGCAGCAAGTTTACATCTGCATGCCAGCCAAAGAGACAAGACATCAAATTTACAGCAGTTAGTCAGTGAAGGAGTTATCTTAGGAAAACCAATAGTGACAGCTGGTGAGTTTTTTTATGCTTCACAAAAGTATATCTCCTTGTTATAAACAAATCAGTCAATTTTATAATTAAAGAGAATTTATTTAATAATCCAAGTATAAAATTTGAAAAAGCCACGAGCAAAAGCAGTGCCGAGCCAGGCGATCGGCACTGGGTGAACTGAGTTCGGACATTATCCGCTCCGAATCCCTCTAGTTCACCAATGCTGTCTCTCCAGGGTATCTTTTTATACATTTTTGGGCTTTGTTAATCTTATCCCTTTTTAGCATATTGATGTATTTTTTTTGTCCTGCTGCTGCACCTGACGACAGTTCCTGGAACAAGTAGATGTATATCTTTCGTTGCTGGAGACGCATATTATCTTATCATATATGCATGCATATTGAGTGCGTATTGCTGGAAAACCCCGGAATACTCTTCTTTGGAATGCATACAGATTACACCTGCTGGGGTTCATTCAAACAAAAAATCCTCTGGAATGCATATTTTGGAGGCAGCTACATGTCTTTGGTATCGTTAATTTCTCACAGCTTTAATAAAAAAGCTGTAATCTTAATTTTTAGCATGAATTACTTTGCAATATATACTACATCCTATAATGCACAATTTTTTTTTTAGATTTTACATTATAGCATATTGACATTTCCTTAAATAGGGAAACGGTTTTGATGACTATCTGCTTTCAAATCTGTCATACCAACACATCCTTCATTCAAATAGCTGTATCTGCAAAGAAGTATTTCTGTTGCTAAGGGATACAGAACATAAACCCCTTCACAGGTCCATCAATAAGAAAAACATCTAAAAGCACCACTTCACCTGACAATTTATTTCACAAATTCTGCACCAGAAACTTCAGAGGTCCCACAACCTCAAAAACGAGGTGCAAGTTCTCACACCCAGATGACTACCATTTACCAATATGTAGCCAAAAATACTTAAGCATCTATTCTAATATAGTTTAGCACTATAAACACTTTAAATTTAGTTGTAAGGCCCTATTTCACCTAGTTTAGTACTTTAAAGTGTGACACAGCAAATTTACTATGCTACACTGAACATAGTTCACTATCAGCACACAATTTTCCACTGTCACATTCACAGCCGTTCCTTTTAGGTGAGAATTGATACGCACTTGTTTTACAGCTATTCCCACGTTTTTGGATAAGGTAGGGAAGTATTTTGGACAAGTAGGGAAGATAATGTGAAAGAATGCAGTCAATATTCAGTTTTAACCTCGCTGACCTGCACGCCCATTTAATTATGAGGTTCCAACAACAGCCCATTACCTCTCTCCCTTGTTTAAGAGCGACCCTACTAGCCAAACCCGTGAGCCAACATAAAGCGAGCAACTCATGCAGAATAATCCTTGCAGCATTGGTTACGTGGGGAGGAGACCCTGGGTATTCCCAGCAGAAGAGCCCCTCGCTTTCCGTACGCGCACGACAGCTGCCCGGAAGGACACCGGGACGGTGTGACAGGGTATAAACATGCTGTGATTACGCTGTGTAAACACGAGGGGTATCCCCCCCCTCATCCCGGCCTTTCGGGGGAGGCGCAGGGATGAGGTGAGGGCTCCGCAAGGAGCCACCACGTCCGTCCCTTCCCGCCCCCGGCCGGCGGGGCCGCCTCTCTGGCGAGGGCGCAGCAGCCGCTCGGCGGGCGGGGGCTGCCGGCTGCCCGCTCCTCCGGCCGCCTCGGCCGCGCTCGCTCCCGTGCCGTGTCCCTGGGCCGCGGGGGAACCCTAGCCTGCCCCGCCCCACCCCGCCCGTACCTGCGCGGGCGGCGCCGCCCGCTGCTCCCCGGGGAGACGCTGGCTCATCCTCCCTCCGAGATCCAGCGGGACACGGGCGCAGCCCCCAGACCCACGGCCTCTCCGCCGCCCAGCGCCGCCTCCTCTGCCCGGGGAAGGCGGGGATTTCCACCGCGCAGGCTCGGCGCCCGTGGGGCTGCCGGGGTCACCATCATCGTCACTGCTGATTCTGCTTCCCGCGGTCCGCCCGACGCGGGTCCGTCCCCCGCTCCCGCAGGGGCGCGGCTTCCCGGAGGCCCGGGAAGAGCCCATGCTGGGCTCCCTCGCTGCGGGGGCGGGTCGAGGGCCCAGGGGGAGGCAGGACAGCGCCAGGCTTCAAATCGGGGTGGAGGCGCCTTCCCAGGTAAAGGAGGCAGAGAGATGCTGGGCACATCGCGGCATCGTTCGGCTTCAGGCTAAACTGCGCCGCCTCTAAATTCCAGGGATAGCGCGCGCTGCGGGGCCCCCGAGAGCTTATGGGTTTTACCTGCAGAGAAAATGCAGGTGTCGGGCTGAGCACGAAACTCCTGGGTGCTGCCAGCCGAGGTGCTGTGGCCAGTGTGGAGTTCACTTAACACACAGCGAATGAAGGCTGTAGGAAAACGTGTCAAGTCAAGGGGTGGATTTTATTTTTTTTCCCCCCCAAAGGGAAATGCCCGCTGGTATGTTTATATACAAGGCTAACAAGCCCGGAGGGCGCCGTGCCCTGTGCGCACGGCGTGATGAACCGCGGCACTCGGACTGAGAAAGAAAGCGCGTTGTGAATCACGAGGCTGCTTTTTGCCCGTAGGTGCCATTAAGGCGCGCTTTGGAGTCGGGAACGGAGGAGCCACAGGTGCAGCCCGACCCTCCCCCGTAGGCGCTGAGCTCAGCCCCGCCGGGGCACGCTTACCCCTAGGAACCCCGCCCCGGACTGTCCCTGGGAACACACATACCGCCGGTGCCGGGCTGTGCGGTGCTGTGGGTCGTTCTTGAAACACTTGTAGCTGTTTTTTGGGGCTTTTCCCCTCCAAACGCTGACACCCGCGCGCGCCCCGCCCGTCACATGACCCCAGCCGCGCGTTACCAGGGTGAAGTGCCGCTAACGCGGAAAGGGCGGGCGGGCAGGGCCGCGGCCCCGCCCCTGGGCGGGCTCGCCCAATGGGAGCCGAGCAATGGGGTAGTTCCGCCAATAGGGGCGGAGGGGGCGGGGCCGTGCCGGGCGCGAGGCCAGGTTGGGGCGCCGTGGCCGCGGCGGGCAGGGATGGCGGGGGGGGGGGGGGGGGGGGGCGGGGGGGCCGNCGGGGCGGGCGCGGGGCAACCTGAGGCGGGGTGGTACCGGGGCGGGCGGGGCCGCCCTTCTGCGGAGCCGGGCAGGTACCGGGTGGTCTCTCCCAGCCACCTTGGGGCGGCGGGTTCCTGGCCGCGCCTTTCGTCCCGGTGCTGGGCTTGCTCTGGCTGTGCGGGGGCAGCGGCCTGGCGGGACCCGCTTGTGGAGCGCGGCCCAGCTCGGCCCGTGCTCTGCCGTGCCCTGCCCTGCCTGTCCTGTCCTGTCCTGCTCTGTCGCTCCCCGTGCACGCGGCCCTGGCCTGGCTGCGCGCTCCGGTTGGTCGGGCTGCCTCGGGGTGTGACTTGCGCCTCTTTCCTGCGTATCTGTGGTGGATGAGCTGACTTACTGCCCTGGGCTTGAAAAGACAACGCCCTGTCAGCGCTGATGTCCTTTCTCAGGACGCCTGTCTTTTTCTTGCCACATGTAAAAGTAAGCTATCTGACTCCTAGAAGATTATATACTCGCTTTGACTGAACTGTAACTTCTCGTCCACAGTCTAGTTATTGACCATTTCTGTTCGCACAGAGCATCATGCAGTAGCAGCCCTAAGCTACGCCTAATGCAGCTGGTTTACTATAGAACAGCAGTGGTTGTTTCATAAAGTAGGTCAGGAAGACAACTTCAGTAAAGTCATACAAAGTTCAAATTGTGTCCCACCTGCTGTGCTTGTACTGTTGCCCAAAAGAAAATAATGAAGTTAACACCAAGTCTTTCTTAGCTTTGTAAGTGCAACTTTATATTAAACTGTCTTTATGTACTGTAAGGGGAAAAAAAAAAAAAAGCACCAAGACATTGCAGGCCTGTAATTTTCACTTTTTTCTTTCCTGGTAGTTTTGCTTAGTCTTAGTAGGCTTTGCATCTCCTCTTTCGCAGAACAGATTACTTCAGATCTCTCTTGTTTTGTCTTGCTGTGCTAATCAAGCTTATTCATTGTAGTCTGTTTTCATGGTATAGGTCCTGTTTAGCAGCATCTGTGTCTATGCATGGTAATTCTGTGGAAAAAAAGTATGATCTCAAACTGGGGAGAGACACTGATTGTGAGGCTTATGACGTGTGTGAAGTATGGATCTAAGCTGCTAGAATCTCCTGTTGGAATGAAGCTGGATACAGCAAAGCAGAAATGCTGTTAGTTCTTGCAAGTGAGGTTTAAATGTAGGAAATCTTAGGACCCTTTTGCCTTTTTCAGCTCATGGAAACTTCTTCAGGGTATGGAAGCTCTTTTTGCTGTGAAAAATATGATCTTTTAGTCTACTGTGAATTTGCTCTGACATTTGTTGCTTTGGTCCTTGTTTTGCCCTTTCCCTTTGGTCTTCTGACACATCTGTATATTACCACAGCTTCCGCATGCAGCTCCCTAGGTGTCCTGTTTTTACCAAAGTATTTTTAATATAGAACCTTAAACACCATCAAAATTCAGCTGAGTGCTCTGTTTGATCTGAAAAGGTAGTCTAGATGGTCAGATTGGCACAAATCACTATTTTTACTGTACTTTTTGTAATGATATGTTTTATATGCAACATGAAAAAAGTCTTTCAGTCAGACTTAAGGCCACACCTTTCTGTATTGAATAATGATTCAAAATGTGATGGGGATGTGTTGAATTCAGTCCATTTTTGGCTTCATTATAGTGATCAAGATACTGGATTTAGTGCTTTTTAAGAAAAAACGCATAGGGATTCCCCCCACCCCCACTATTTCTTCCAAGTTGAATGAAAGATTGTTAACCAGATGCTATAGCTCTATGATGTTTGTGTGCCAGCTGAATCAGAAACTTTGGCACTGACTGCTTGATTTATTTAAAGATAAAACAGATCCTTTTTAGTCAAAATGAAAGATTAAACAGGTTTTAGTAATGCAGCCCTTGTTGACCCAAAGTGAGCCAATTGTACCAAAATAGGATTGAGGTTAAGAGCAGGTGATGGTTATCTACTGAAAAGCAACTGAAGAGACAAATGGATCATTTTCAGTTAAAATAAAAAAAATGTACCATGACCTGATCAGGGTAAGTACACCTAATTAAATCTGGCTCATCAGTTTTTTGTGGTGTTGCTTTTTTTTTTCCCAGTACTCACATGAGGATGCCTTAAGGCAAGAACTATGGATAAATATATCAAAATACGGAAGATTGGAGAAGGATCCTTTGGGAAAGCAATACTTGTCAAATCTAAAGAAGATGGCCAACAGTATGTTATTAAAGAAATAAACATCTCAAAGGTGAGCGATTATTGTTAATAAATTCCTGATCCATTCTTTTTGTATTTCTGTTATCAAAAATCATTATTTTCCTTCTGAAGATGTCAAATAAGGAGAGAGAAGAATCAAGGAGAGAAGTTGCTGTATTGGCTAACATGAAACATCCAAATATTGTCCTGTATAGGGAGTCATTTGAAGGTAAGATGAACTAATACAGTAGAGCCTGAACCAGTGCTAATAAGTGATTGTCTGTGCACTACTTACTGCATTTAGTTTAAAAGTCAGGGAATTTTTTCTCTTTAATCAGTGTTTTTCATACCTTTATTACTTACTTCAGTTGTTTTCCATTGTATTTTTTTCACAATTCCCATTAATGTTTAAAAATTATTGTAATTTAGACAAAAGACCAACAAATAAATATTCATGACTATACCTTACATGCATTGATTTTGATTGATGCTTAAATGAAAGATATTCTCTTGTTTCTCCAGAGCATAAGTCTCCTTGAATACTTGTGTATACCCTAGCAACTGGAATGCTTGTGTAGGTTAAATTTGTGTAGTTTAAATTACAGTCTAAATTTGGATATTGATAACCTAGCAAGAGCAGTTTTATGTCCAAGTCTGTTGTCTTAGAGTGCAGTCTTTAGGAACTGCAGTTATGTCATTGCTTTCAGAGCTGGAAAAATAGATGGTACTGTTTACTTCATCAGGCTATGAAGGAAGGAGAGATATAATTCTACATTTTCTTCACAGTGAATGTCTTGGGAAATGGGCAGAACAAAAATAGATTCCAAAAACCTATCATAGAAGAAATATTATTTGAGATACTGTTTAGAGATTCTGATCTCTTCTTTCCTTCCTTTCTGCTGATTTTCTTATGTCTTTTGCCTGAGGCTTTCACATTTTCTATTCATTAAATTAGATTTTTAGGACATAATCGTATTACACAGCCACGCTTCTGGTTTATAAATCCACAGTGCTGTCTTCTTTGCATAGCAGACTGTTCTTTAAGACTGCTGCTTTTTTTCTTACAAGGTAGATCCTGTAATCCATGATTCACAAGAATTTGTGTTGCATCTTTATTGCTAGAACACATTGACTTCAAATATACTGCATATAAAGTTTATAAAAGAAAACTATTTCAGCAATAGATGTGCAAGAAATCCAGACTCCTAGAATAATATTTTAAAATTATATGTATTAATGATCATAATAAAGTAACCAGAGAAACAGCTTTAATTTAATAACAGTTTGATGTTTTGAAAGATTTCAGAAGCATTCTGTGGGAGTGAAATTTAAGTGACATAGATAATTCAATTGATTTTAATTCAGAGTTTTTTAAGTGCTGTGACTGACTTTTTCATAAAATAGGAGTTTTTTTCTTTTGAGCTGCATGTGACTGATTTTCTGCAGTTATTCATCTCTTCTCAAATCATGACTAGTATGTGAGTAGTGTAGTTCTTTTGTTTTTAGCGACTTGAAATTTGCTTCTACCTAATCTGATTTTTTTGTCAGTAACTGAGAAAGCCATAACTTTGAATGAAATCTATTATATTTGTTCATACATCCTACTGGAAACTTGCATGGGATTTTTTTAAGTCTTCCTGGATTTCATTCAAAAATGAGAAGGTAATTCTTTCTGTCTCTCATTATCTGCTGAAAGTTCTCATACTGTTCTTCAGACTCTGAAATAAACTGCATGTGGATTGAGCTGATTTCTACCAAACTGCATTTGTAGAGCTGATGGTTGTCATGATCTGGCAAGTCCAGGTAACATTCCAAGAAAGAGCAAGGCAAATAGAGGCAACTACCTAAATTAGAACTTAAGATCCCTATTTTTAGGATAATGGATCTATAGGATGTTTGAAAGCAGTTTGAAGGTTGGTTTTATATTGTGTTCATAAAGTGACACCTTTAATTTCATAGTGGTTTTGAACCCCATGTTGGGGCACTGGTTCTGTAGATGTAGTTTTTTTCTCTCCCTATCAAAATAGTCTAGTGTTACCAAAATGGGAAAATTAGGTTGTGAAACTCTAAATAATAAAAATATTTTTGCTTGAAGTCTGAAAAAATGGACAAATAAATTATATCTGAAGCTGCATGTAAAAAGTAAAATTTTTTGGTTGCTTTTTCTGTGGCTGTAGTGAAGATATTTAGAAAGTTACATAAAGAAGGTGTTGTTTTTGTCTTTTTGAAATACTTTTTCTTTACAGAAAATGGCTGTCTGTACATAGTGATGGATTACTGTGAAGGAGGAGACCTATTTAAAAAGATAAATGCCCAGAAAGGAATCCTGTTCTCTGAAGATCAGGTAACAGCAAACTGCTGCTATAGTGTTTTGCTGCAGAGTACTTTTTCACGAATTTTAAATTATTTTGTTTCGGGTTGTAGGTGTGGTTGCTTAATCTAAAAGGGGATTCTCAAGTAGTCATTCTTACTGCCACCGGTCAGTGTAGTATCTTCAAAAAACAAAACCAAACCAAAACACAATCAAAACAAAAAACCAAATGCACAAAAAAAACCCAGAAGAAAATGTAGCTGGAAGTCCCGGGCATGTTACTTGAGATTTTGTCTGTTTGTGTAAGATGCTTTTAAAAAAGTTGTATCTCTTATTATCTGAGACATGAAAAATACTAAAAGATGACATGAATATTCTTAAACCTCTGAAATAATGTTTTTAAAGATGCAAAGGCATAGGATTTTTGTATTGTAATACTGATTTTCATGTGTCAGAAGTATAAAATAATATACTTTGTAAATATAATAATGTGAAATATGAGGTTGGCATAATTCAAAAGTTTATTTTGCCATTGATAAAAATTTAATGTTCTGCTCGTATACTTCCAATACATTTTCTTTTTCCATAAAACTGGTTATAAAGTCATTTGTAGTGAAAGAGAAGTGGGAGGGTTTGGAATAAATGAGAGGATTATATGTACAGGTTTGATTAAAAAAAAAAAAGTTGTGTCGGATTCAGGGTGGGTTTTTTGTTAGGACCGACATACGTTCCTGTGTTTATAAATTGTTTCTATGCTTTTCTGTCTGTGTCCAGTTGCATCTCAATTTACCTGGGATTGGAAAGGCATAATAGTATATTAGGTCTATTTATGGTATTCAGAAAAGGATATTCATGAAACATTTGGGATATAATTTGTGAAGCCTTTTCTCATTTGACCTCACTTTTACTTCAAGTAAAAGAAGTACTTCAAGTGGAGAAGTGAAAATTATGCCTTGCATTATACTATAATTTCATCATGTATGTGCTTCTAAGTAGTGAACGTGAAACTATTGTTCACATGGAAAAGTTCTTGTCATTAGTCACTTCTTAAATTGTGATTTTTGCAAATTTACTGCAAACACGTTGTTGGCTTCTTTATAATCTTCTAGCTAGACGTTTGTTGCTTTTCTCATCAAAATCTACTTTGTAATATGTATTTTTTTAAGGTAAGATACACAAAATTACTATATGTAATATAGGTGTTTCTGTCAACATCAGTAGGGCTTACTAGGATTCAGTCAATTCACCGAGTGCCAGAAGACTTGTATTAGTTACAGCAAAAGTACAAGCTTTTAATTTGCAAGTTCCACATCTTGGGCATTTTAGCCAATCAAATCCATATTGCATACTTCTGCTAGGTTTATAATATGTAATGAAAATAATCGTCTCAAGCTTAATATTGAATTTGGGTAATAAGCATCTTTAATTAGGAGGTTTGCGTTATAGTGACAGTACTATTAAATGGTATAAACATTATACTATATATATGGTATATATGGTATAAATGAAGAGGGTGGGGGGGAGAAGGGTAAAATTCATAGTTGTATTTAAAAATCTGACTTGATAATATCTTGTAAGTGGGGAAGTTTTCAGATAAATGATGACTTTGATGTTTCATTTTCTTTTATGAATAGATTCTGGATTGGTTTGTACAGATCTGTTTAGCACTAAAACACATACATGATAGAAAAATCTTGCATCGGGACATAAAGTCACAGGTATGTAGGTGGCTATTTTTCAACTGAATTTTCTTTCAAAGTGATTGCATTCATATCTTGCTAGTTTGTTTATGGAAACATTTCTAATACTGGAAACACTTCTTCAGTCTGCAGGAGATTTATGTATTTGTACAAAGAGATGAGGCTATTTGATGAAACAAGTGTTACTCATATATTTATGTGTGGGGGCAGAAAAGGTTGTGTTTGACAAGGTGTGCTAGTATTTCCTCCTTTTAATGAAGTAGAACCTGAATAAGTCTGATGTTCCATAGTAGTCAATAACAATTACTTGGGGATTGAATGGCAGAAAACTTTCTTCTTTTCTAAATATGTAGGGAGCAAAAAGTATGCAATTGTATGAATATTTTAATTAACAGACTTCTTAACATTTTTGTATCAAGAATATATTTTTAACCAAAGATGGAACAATACAGCTGGGAGATTTTGGAATCGCCAGAGTTCTTAACAGGTAACTCTTTTCTGATGCTGTTTTTATTCTGACATGGTTTAAATTGCTTTGATAGGGGAAAACACAATCTGTGCACTTCATGTGAGTTAACCAGTTAATATCCATCCTTTTTTTTTCTTAGTACTGCGGAGTTGGCTCGCACTTGCATAGGAACACCATACTATTTGTCTCCTGAAATATGTCAGAACAAGCCTTACAACAATAAAAGGTACTAATAAGGATTTTATTAAGCATTTTCGGTAAAAAGAAGAAAATTAGTTATTTTAGGAATCTAAAGCTGTTCTAATGAAATGATGGTGAACATCTGTTAGTTTGTCTTTTAACCAAGTAGTTACTGAGCCTCACTGTCAAAGTGGGACCATAGTAGGTGTGTGGTAGAGAGCAATGTCATGGAGCAATGACTTCACTTGATGCTCCAAGTTCTAGATGTAGTTGGGTTCTTTATTGTGGCTCTGCTTTGGCCTATCTGCACAGTGGTTGTACTGCCCTCGTTTATGCACTACCAGTGGGAAGCTGTACTAAGGATGAAACACAGTAATTTGATTCTCTAAGCACATGATGTGCATAGATGAGTGGCTCAGCTTGCTCAAGTCCACCAGGTACTTTGCTTATACCTTTGCTGCCCTGGCAGCAGCCTGTACCTGGTAACAGTGTCCCCATTAATTAAAGGTCTGTTAGTAAGTTACCCTTCCACTACACTAAGCTGTTGCATCATTGCTGTGAGCAACTTTTACTAATTTCTAATGATTTCTTCAAAGACAAAAATTGTTACAATTCCTTACCCTTAATTTCTTCTACAGGGGAATTATTATCCAATGGTGTTCGTACCAAATTACGTAGTGAGGGTGAAGTTAGTCTCTGCTAAACAGAGTAACTTGACTTTGAGAATTGTATTTGCTGGATTAGGTGATGCATTTTGCTTGCTTTTTGTTTAATTCAAAGACCTTGGGCAAATGTATATATTTAAAGAAAAGAAGCCTTTATCCATATTTTTTCTAATTTCTGTGGCTGAGGTTGTTCAGATGAAAAGTTCTATATCAGAAGCCAAAATAGCATCATTTGGTTTTCAGGTTGGCCATATTTTAGTTGATGCATTGTTTTTTGGGTTTTTTTTCCCCTCACAGTTTTGGAGGGTCAAAGAAGCTCGTACAAGTGAGCTTGTACACACTCAAAATCCACCCTTTTCCTCTTCAAGAGTAGATTTCACAGATACAAGTTACTTGGCAATGTTAACCTAGAATTAATTTTTAAATTATGTTCTCTTTGATTCAGTGATATTTGGGCCCTTGGTTGTGTTCTCTATGAAATGTGCACACTTAAACATGCGGTGAGTAGAAACTTTGTGTGTCTATAAAATAGTGATTTCAAACAGAATTTTTTTTCCTGATGTTACACGGATACATTTTACTTGATGAAAGGTTTTCATGGTAGCTCTTTGAAAATTACCTTCAGCATTTTCATCTTTGACAACCAACATTTTTCATGCCAGTTTTTTTTCATGCCAGTCTCTCAGCTATCTTGGCACTTTTGTTTTTAATGGATTATATTAGCTGAAAAAAATTGTTAGGTGTTGTAACAAAGGATACTAGAAATAGTGTTTCTTTTTTTTTTCAAGAAAGCTTGAATTCATTGAAAGCTTAATTGAAAGTCTGAATTTGGATTCAGCTTTTTTGCAGATGGATTAATGTATTTCTGTTTAGAACAGGAAGAGTACTTAGAAAAAACTCCCAAGGTGGAAGGGTTGTCTTTTTCCTTTTTTTCCCCCTTCTCTCCATCTGTAGTTTGAAGAGTATATGTTCATCATACCATTTTTCAGTTAGGAAGAGAAGAAAATACTTTTTTTTTTTTTTGTTCTGTCCATTTTGGATTTTTTGGTGGATTTAGTTTTGTTTGGGGCTTATTAGTAGCTAGTTTTGGTAAAAGAAAAAGAACAACATGAAAACATGAAAATGGGAAGAAAGATATCCAAGGGATAAGGATTTAATTTCATTTCAAGCTTTTGTAATTTCGTCTTTCTTCGTCTTTTATGTGCCAACAATGCTGACAGTGTTGAATTTCTGAGAGTTGATGGCAATAATTTGTTTTCTGTAAGCTGGGTGATATGTATTGTCTTCTTTTTGTTGTACAAAGGAATTGAAATGGTGCCCTCTATTTCCTGAGCTTAAACTGAAGTCTGAGCTTTCCCTTGGATTTCACCCTGAATGAGTGTGAATACTTTACATTCTTTCATTTGAAATGGGGGTTTGCTGAAAAGGGTAGAAGGCATGAGGTGGTTCAAAGTCTTTGGAAGAGGAGATCAAGCAGCTAATTATTTTTAGCTTAATTATATATCATTGTCAGTCTAGATCTTGAGGGAAATAATTACTTGTTAGCAACATTTATGTCTCCATAGTATGAAATACCTGTATAGTGATATATTTTTAATTGGAATTTTAATTGGAATACTTGGCAACAGATTATTTTGAACTGCTGGTGCTGACCTTGAAAATGTGTATGCTGAGGCAAAGGAAGGTGCATTGTTAATTTGTTTTCCTTATTATCTGTATGTGCAGCCTTGCCTGTGGACAGACAATGAGAAATATGTACTAACTGTTTCCTTCCTTGTGTGATACAGTTTGAAGCTGGTAACATGAAGAACTTGGTCCTGAAGATAATCTCTGGACCTTTTCCTCCTGTTTCTATGCATTACTCCTATGACCTACGTAATCTGCTGTCACAGTTATTTAAAAGGAATCCTAGGAATAGACCATCAATAAACTCCATATTGGAGAAAAGCTTTATAGCCAAACGGGTTGAAAAATTTCTCACACCAGAGGTATGGAGTTAGTTTTAATTCTAAATTTGTTAAAAACATAGGACTTTCCTTTTTCTTTAATCTAAAGTTAATATATAACATGGAGAATTGGAGTTATGGTGTTCCGTAGAGCTCTTACAGACAGTGTCAGTCAGTTGAGGAAAAAATAGTTTTACCATGAATTGTAAAGAAGAGTCTCAAATTATTGAGTGTTGGGTAGTTTCCATAAGGAAATCTAAATTGACATTTTCTGAAGTGCACTGTTTTGTGTGTTTTTCTATATCATGAGGAATCACAACTGAGATGATTTGTTTAGATATGCATCTTTTCATAAAAGGCTGCTGTCAGTGATTTCAGTATTGTTGCTGTATAGAACTTCTTCAATCCCTTTTTTTTTGGAATTTGGACTGGCTTGAAAGCCTGTTCTGGAAAATAATGCTAAGTAAATTAATCTTTACATTTTTTGAAGTTTAAATGTATCATGTGTATATACCCTCAAAGAAGTAGCTTCCTATTCTATTTAGAATCTATTCATACCATTTGATATCTAGTAATGTCCTTTTAATGTAAATCTGTCAAAAGAGATCAACAAGTGAATAATAGTACTGATAGAAGGTAAATATAGACAGAGAAAGGATATGGAGGAAGTGCAATATAAAGAAGTCTAATGCATTCTAACTCACAACTAAAGAAATGTCGTGAAAAGGCCATATATAATTGGAATTTCTATTGTACTGAAATAGACTTTCAATTTACTTCAGATTAAAGTCTCAAGGAAAGGTAAAATTCGGAAATCTTTACAGATAAGTTTGTTTTAACATCTGCAACAGTAATAGTTTGATCTGATTTTATTTCCAGTAGCTAGAATGGATGTGAAACTTTTATTTGGAGTTACTCAGTCAAAGTATAATTAGTAATAGGCTGTCTCTATCAGCAGATGGTGATACTAATTTGTGCTAGATTGAGTATGAATACTTCAGCATAATTTTTCCAACTATCACGCATGTGTTTGATTTAGAGGTGCTATTTAATTTTAAAAAAACAACAAAAAAATACCCAAAACAAACAAACAAAAACCCAGAAAAAAACAACCAAAAAAAGCCTCAGAAAGCACCTTTTACTAAACATGTAAGTCACCAGTTCTTTCATGTTTAGCTGGAGGTGGTCATTCTGTGACACAGCTGTAATACTTATTTTCTTTCAGTATCATCCATGGCTAATGCTGTTGTCTTCTGTTTGCCTTAGTCTAAGCTTAAAAGCTATTTCATAGTTGCCATCTTCAAGATGTTGCAACTGTTGCTGAAATTCTATTCTTAAATGTCAGGAAATCCATCTTCTAGTTTTATGCAAATTCTTTCTTAATCTTTGCAGTTACTAAGTTGAATTAAAGAGTGGATCTAAATTAGCATCAATTTTTAAAAAGAAGAGGGGGCTCTTTGAACGATACGGAAGAGTCAGGTTTCTTCTCTGTCAGTAAATGTGTAATTGTGGAAACATCATGCGTGAGTTGTTACAGCTTAGCACTCAAATAAAAGCTTCAAGATCACTGAAATACCATTATTAGGAAACTGTTCTCGTGTGTGACTTCTGACTTACAGAATCTTTGATGCCAGACTGTACAGATTAAAAACTTGCTCTGCCATCAGGTGCAGAGTCCTAAGTTCTGCACTTTGGTTCTTGGTTTGGCTTTTTTCAGATTTAGCTGCTTAGAATCCATTGTAACTGACTAGTAGACTCTTAAACAAATCAGAGGAATCTGGGTAGGTCAACATTCTGTAGAGACTTTTCCTGAACTGACACTTTTCATTTATCCTTGCTGCTCTTCCTTGAGTCTTTTTCATTTCTACTATGTAGGTTTTGAGGTGTTTGGTTCAGAACTACCTACAGTATTTAAGGTGATGGCATATTTATATTTGTATATTCTTTGTCTAGTCTTAAATTTTTTCAGCCCAGCAAGACTGCTTTCTATATTTTATTATGCTGATTTGATATGCCTGACAGCACACCATATATGTTTTTTCTAGATATCCACATATGTAGTCATCTTCCCATCTTGGAAAGGATAGCAACAGTTTAAAACTGCAAACATTTTTAAAGGACTATTTATTTTAAAACAAGCTGTATGCGAAATTGAGGTGAACTTTTGCAATTACTCAGAAATCTGAAATTAATTATGCATAAAACTGTGTTGATGCTCACATTAACTTTCTTCTAGATGCTTTGTTAGTTCGTAAATGAGATAACATGTGCCACCCAGAAGTCAGACTGAGTTGCTTTTTAGAAGTGTTTGAATAACTGTGCCAAAAATGTTTTAAAATATTCCATATCCATATTGGTATTTGTGATACTAGATTGAATGCATAAAGTTGAGTATTCATTTAAATTTAATTTACAGTAAATGCTATTTGTTAGATGCTTACGGGTAATGGCACACTTGTCTGAAAATGAGTTCTCTCTAGCTTAAGTCACAAATACTGTTGGCTAATTTTTCAACTTGTTTAGCTTATTGCAGAAGAATTCAATCACAAAATTTTCCACAAGTTTGGACCGCACGCTTCACCAGGTAAGTTAGTGTCTACAATGCTTTTGCTTTCAGCCATGTCAAGATAGCATATGTGGCTTTGTTCTTTTACTGGTTGGGTTTTTTTTAGTGTGTTCCTGTATCTGACTGTGAATTTTCAGGAGAAAAGAGAGAGGAAGCAGTTTCTTCCCCTCCCCTGGGGAGCTGGATGTGTGTTGGGTACATATAATGGAAATACAAACTATAGGTCTGTAATATATTAAGTATACTTCTTCCTCTTGCAGTATGCTATACTTCCAGAATTTAAGGAGACAGTGTAGACTGCAAATACTGGAACTAATTCATATGCTGTGATTGTATGACTTATTTTTACCCCTTAGTAATGACAAATAGCTAAAAAGAAATATGATTTCTTCCCAAAAAATGTGGGAGGTTTCATTAGAGATTCCAAGATTAAGCCCTTGCTTCAGTCTAATTCAGTAAAATTTCTGTTAGTGGTAACAAAGTACATTAATTTTGTCAAGATGATCTTACTTCATGTTAGTGTATTAGTTTGCCTTTTTTTCTCCTAGATTTCCTTCCCAGTTATTTTATTGACCTGTAATTACTTGATGCACTGGCAAGTGCTTTGGTGTCTTTTGATAGTGTTGCTGTCCTTGTATTCTGTAGAAAGAGAGCCCTGCTAGCACAGAATCAAACCCGCAATATTGGTGTATATTCAGGAACTCTGTGGGGAAAACAATATCCCTGAAGGCCATTGAAGCTCTTCCAGCACTCATCTTCTGCTGGCATTAGCATTGCAGGTTTCAGTCCGGTGTTGTTAATGGAGCCAGACCTGTCTCTCTGTTGCATTGGGAAACTTTTTCCCCATGTGCATGACCATTGTACAGTAAAGCATGGCAGCTGAAATAAGGGTCAATTATCCAGCGTGAAGGCTTAAGACTTCAAAGCACAGGAATTGTTTTCTTCTATTTCTTATCAAACATCAAATGTAGACAAGCTGTTTTGGGCAAATGAGTATTATACATCAGGTCATGTGAGTGAAATGTTAGCAGTTTGTTACAGATTCAGGAGGATGCCCATGGACAAAAATCCTCAAACCCAGCTGTGAGTGCAAAGCAAATTTAGTTTTTTTATTAGTAGTAGCAAATAATAGATACCAACCTCTGGATTCCTGAAAAGCTGCTGAGAAGGAGATGGAGCATGGTGCTCAGGCAGGAGGGGCAGGCAGGCAGTGCACCTTCAGGGCATCCCATGGATCCAAACAGTGTGCATCTCATCCTTCTCGCCCTTCCACCCCACAACCACACCTCATATCTCCTCCTCAGCAGTGGAATTTTTCCAGTTACATCATCTCAGGCATGGCCAGCACATGAGGTGAGGCCACAATGTCTCATGATACCACCTCCATGCTAACAACAGCTGCATTGTGCATTGTTCCTCTTTCACAGGTTAAGTTCCCACTGATTGATCAATACATTGTTTCTCTTTCAACGGTCAAATTCCCACCAGTTAAACAATAAAGTTTTCTTTGTTGTCTTGTCGACGTGTGCAACGGTGGACCAAATATGGCATGGTCTTAGACAGGGCTTCTGTCCCTGACTCACAGTTCACCCATTTTTCTCCAGTTTTGCTCTTCTAAGACCTTAGGAAAGGGAAATATGATATGCTGGTCAGCCTGGATAGCTCAAATCCAGGGGTTTCTTCTTGTGGATTTTTTTCTTTTTAGCTAAAAGACCAATTCAAGAACAAACACTGACTTCAGTTGCACCAGCTCAGAAAATTACCAAACCTGCTGCAAAATATGGAGTGCCTTTAACTATCAGGAAGTCTTGTGGTGCACCTAAAAAGCCTAATGAGAAGAAGCCATTGACTAAATCTAGACAGGTAAGTAGCTACATTAGTTAAATTGAACTCTATTGTTCATACCTTATTTAAATGCTATGAAAATACTATCCCTTCCTTTTCAAAATGTCTTGGTATGTGGCCACATGCACCTGCAGAGAAAGTAGAACTAGTAGTTTAAATGCTTGGCTTGCTTCATTATTGATAGTTTATTGAGTTGGTTTTAATATATTTTTATAAGCTCCTACTTTAGGTTTGGTTTTTAATTTTACTGCTGAATTACATTTGTGTATTTTCATTTGCTTTTTTGGTGTTAACCGCTCTTAAAAACATTGTAAGTCTGTCAGGTATGCCAAGATCATTTGCACTGGATAAGAATCTTTGCATCTTTTTTCCTTGTTCCAAAATAATCTGAAATTTTCAAACTATGCAAGCATTTTTTAGCCATTTTACAAAGTGTTGTCAGCCAGCAAAACTGTGTAATTGCAAGAGGAGTTTCCCAGATTTAATTCCATGAGCTATGGAATTAAATGAGAAACTTTTCTGTATACCTTCACAGAGTACTTTTGATCTGTCTTCCAGTTGTCTTCTCTGTATTCCTAATTATATAATAACTTTAATTCTCTCGCTTTATTCCATTAATTACCGCATGGTGGGGAATTGTTTATGCTACAGCTAGTTTTGAACTATATGTGCGTGCCAAACAACTAGCAACCAAGAGGCTGCCACTTCAGCAAGAGAACTAGTTCAAATTTTCATCTGAATAAGTAATGTTGTTGTGAGGTTTGTTTTGGGTGGGTTTTTTTTTCCTTCTCCTCATGTCATTTCAGGGAATCTAATACTAAGATCTCTAACCGTCTGTCAAAGTTGTAGGTAGATAGAAAATTATCCTTGAGATACAAATCATCCATGAGGTTCAACAGTTATCCGAGGTTTAGAGAAAAGGTCATTGATCACACAAGCCTTGTTGGTTTGTGAAACAGTTTGAAAAAGCAAGAAGGGAGAGTGCAAACTTCTTGTGTGTCCTTATGAGATCGCAAGGTTTATGTGTTTTAAGACATGATTGCACAGTCGTCTCTTGGTCTTTATCATGGGTTTCACCAGCCAACACTGATCCAACTTGCCCAGAGACTTAAGGCAGCAAGGGAGAAACTGAGGGAATATCCTCTTCCTGCATGCAAGGAGTCAGTAACACTGCTGTTTTAAGACAGTCTTTGTGTGAATTGTACCTAGTGATAAGGGATGAGACACAGGATAGAAACAATGGCTATTTCATATAAATTTACTTCTCCGAGCTTGCAGCTTTCAGCTGGCTTTTCAGAAGAGCGTGTAACAATCATCTCCTTTATTTAGTAATATTACATTAACATTATATTATTACAAGTCTCTAAAGGTTTCCAACTTCTGCAATACTTGATTTCAAAGTACCCATTTACAGGATTGTATGTTGTCAAAAGAAAATACTATGAAGCTCTATATGTTCTAGTATGGTCAGAAAAAAAAGCTTTAAAAGTAGCCATGGCTTTTTTGAGAAGATTAGAGTAAACTGCACATTTTATTACATATAGCTCCTTCTTCAGCAGGTATTCAGTGGTGACTGTTGTCATAGGTAACAAAAACCTTATTTAGAGTTAGAACTGAATGAAGAACCAAGCAAAAGAGCCCTAGGATAACCTACCAAATCTTTTCTCCAAATAAGAGAATCTTAGTATCTAGGCCCGCTCAAAGACTTATTATAAAGAAAAGGTTGTCATGAAGAGTGATATTACCGGGAAAAAAAAAAATTAAGACAAAACAGATTTAAAAATCACCACCTTCAGCTTTTGAGACAGAATTTTTAGTACAGGATGAACAAGTACCCCTATATCCTAGCAGTGCGTTTCACTTCAAACCTCCTGAATAACCAAGTATTTTAAACACCATTTAGTGCACACTCTGTTGTGACTTCAAGAATTTTTTTTCTGATAGAATTTTTCTCTCATTCTGGTGTTGTGCTGTCTAATTTGAAGTTTCACCTTTCATGCAGGCATTTCCAACTCCAATGAAGAAAATTATTCCAGTAGAAGAAAGGAGGAAAATGTTTGAGGTATCATGAAATCATCTGTTTTCAAACTGAGCAAAAGCCAAGTCCACAGCAAGAATGACAAAATACAACCTTCAAACCTTTCCTCCTTATCTTTTTTCCCCAAACATTATATAGCAGCAATTTTTTTCTTTTTTCCTTTTTAAATCTTCATGGACATACACCAGCAATTGGAGCAACAACCCATCTTGACAGAGATTTGCCAGAGTAATGGCTCAGTAATAAATACCAAATTATATGCTTATTTTTCAGGAACCTTCAAAAAAGAAAAGGTTAGAATTGCCTGAAAAAGAAAAACACCAGAGAGAGCAGGTAGACAAGATTCTTCAGACTTTTCTTTATTCCCTCTTAGTAATTTTAATGAAATATCTTGTGGAGTGGTGTGTTGTGTAAGAATATGTGGTAGTTCAATTTCCCAGTTCCTTGACATGTTTAATCCTTACACATTGCAGATCAGTTTACTGAAGGCTGATGAAATGAGAAGATTGGAAAAAGAAAGGGTAAAATATGTTTAAAATGTGTTAATAGTGAAGTTCAATTTTTACTTAGTGGTGCCTTGAATTTTGTTTTCCTGTATTGTTTTCTCCTTCAGATGGAACGAATAAACAGAGCCAGGGAACAAGGATGGAGGAATGTGCTTGGTTCAGGTGGAAGTGGTGTTAAGGTTGGCAGCAGATGCAGAAATGTGGTGTAGTCTGTTTCCCCCACCTTTGATTATATGGAATGTTCTTCTCTTTTCAGAAAGATCTGCTCTTGGAGGTCAACTCTTGGGGCTGCCCATTATTAATCTATGGATAATTTTAGAGAAACTGTAACAGCTCCTCCCTGGCCTTTTGGAGATTACGTGCAATTTTCTTTGCTAATGTTTCCTAAATTTCTGAATCTCTTCTCTTTCTGCCAGTAATGGTTTTCATGCACCACTTTCTTATTTCCACACCTGCTTTTGCTACTTTTCCTGTGCTGAGTGTATGCATGAACAGCTTCTTTCACATTCAAGATTGTTCTTGAATTTTTTTTTCCAGGTTTTCCTTTTATAATAATGGACCTCTTTCTCTGTATCAAACACTTGCTTCTAAACATTCCTTGTGATTTCACAACATAAATGTTTCTATGTATTGATAAGATGTTCAGGAGGGTGGGTAAAAAATTATGAGTAAATCTAATTTAATTTTGAATGCAGCGTGCTGTTTAGCCATTCACTTTGTGCATAATTAATCTGACTCTGACAGTTTTTTTTTCCATATTTGTGCATGCCATAGTTTCGTGGAAACGTAGCTGTCCTATAAAATAGTCTCATCAAGTTAGTTGAATATAAAGGTCTGAGTACTTTCATCAGACAGAGCCAGTGGAGGAATTTAAGTGGTGCTATGGTGTAAATCTATCTGACAATAAAAAGTGGATTGAAAGGCAGGAATTTGTTGTGGTGGTAGAGTCTTACAAAAATATTCAGCGTAAATGTGTTTAGTAGAGTTTTTGTAAGCAAGGTCTGAGCAGTAAAGTAAAAATGGATAGAGGTTTTATTGCCGTTGCTTGTACAAAAATCAGGAATACACAAACTCTGACCAGGTTTCATATTAAATATTAAATTTCAAAATAGATACCATCTTTGGATGCGTGCCACACATCATGTAAGTAAAGCTTAAATCTAAATGCAAACTTAAGCATACCAGACTTTAAAAACTACCAAGTGCTGATTGAATGAAAAAAAAATCAAAACATGTAATTTGCCTCATATGTTGTTCTCCTGTCTCTCAAGATCAAACTGGCAGGCACCAATATGTGATATGCATGCATCCTCACATTTGAATGAGAGCTGCATGTATTCCTGAACACAATGTTTCTGAGTAACTTGGAGAGTTTTACTGTGAATATATGAAGTGTTCCATTATAGCTACAGCTTCATTGTTATCTGTATTCTCAGTTATCTGAGGAAACTGAGGTCCAGTGACTGTGTCTGTTTTCACTGGTGTAAAACATCATGGCAGACAGGTGGAAAAAATCATTGAGATGTCTTCTTCTAATTAGATAGCTGAGTACAAGTCTTACTGCAGGCTGCTAGTTTACCATCATTCCTGGTTTCCATATACTGTTATAGTGTTCTTGATTTAATTACCTTTTTCCTTTCTCCAGAATGAAAGCAGTGTATCCAGCAACCCCCTGACAGTGCTGTTGAATAGCATTGTTCAAGATTTCCAACAGCACAAGCCATACAGCCTCTTATGAAGGCACAGCAGGGTCATGCACTGCAGGATTCTGTCCTCCTCTTTTTTTTTTTTGGGCTGGTTGCTGGTATCTGTTTCTGAGGAAAACTAGGGAAAGAGGTGGCAGGGGTTTGGCTTTGGGTTTGTGGTTCTAGCAGGGGCTGTAACTATTCTCCAGACTGCTGATGAGCACCTGCTTAATATCATTTGCCTAGAGATTGAAAATAGTATTTCTTTAGATTTTGGGAACTAAACTCCAATAATGATATGTGAAACCTTGAACACTGTCTAAATTAAGACTTTTCCTTCTATTTCTAGAAACTATAGTCTTGTATAGTTATTTTTATTTAGACCAACAGTATACCTACATATTTATTTGAATGCCTGGATAAATCCTTGGTTTAATACTCTCATCTGGATTATGGAGAGCCATTAATGGACATTGAACAATTGAAATTCAGAATGTGAGATAAATTCCATTGGAAAATATAGTTTCTTCAAGAACTTCTAAACAGGCAATTTTAAACTGGTCTCATCTGCACTCACCTGTTTGAATTTATTTTAAACACTTCAGACCACCCTGGAAGTAAGATTGACACTGTTGTTAAAACAAATTCCGTAGATTTACTACCATGGGCTATTTGACTGTTTCCCCCAGGCATAAAGGGAACATTTTTATGCATGTGCTGACAACCTTAACCTTGTTTTGCCAGTTTCACATTTTCTGCATCCATCCTTGGCTAACTACTGTACACAGCTGCTTGAAACATTATTTTTTTCATTGTTTTCACATGAAAATTCTGCAGTAATTCTAATGCTTTGAGAATGACTGGGATAATTTGCATGAAGCAGTAGCTTGTGGTAGGTGTTCCCTTGATCTGAGCTTTAGTAGAGAACCATCTCAATTCCAGTGATGGAAATCAAGTTTTAGGTTGGTGGCAAAGGGGGTTCTCAGATAAATCTGCACTTAGTGCAATTCAGCAAACTTAGAGCTGTTTCCAGCTTCATGATAAAATGGCTGTTTGGCTGCAAGTCACTTGTTAGTACTTCAGTTGGAATTGTATCACTTTTTTTGCTGAAACTTTAATTTTTGTCATGTAATATTATCTATCTCTGTTTGCACTTCAATGGAGTTGTTATCAATGACTTCCAAAATGTGTGACAGATGGCTCAAGTATAACTAGACTAATTTTAGAGGAAGCTAAGATGGCATTTTATTCTGGACTGCTACAGAAAAAAGAAACTGTAATGTATCTATCTTGGAACTTCTTAAAATAGGGGTATGCCCAGGATAAAACTAGGACCAATTTAAAATTGCTGCAGAATATGTTAATGTTATTACTCTGCTGAAGATGTAAAAATTGGAAGGGCTTATTAAAACTGGTATTTGAGATTTCCACCCTACCCCTTTTGGCTTCCAGGCACCATATTATGTCGGTGGAGGTGGTGTTGGTCCTTTTCCTGTGTCTTCCAGAGGACGCTATGAACACTATCATGCTATTTTTGACCGGATGCAACAGCAGAAGGAAAATGTTAGAATAGCTGAAGAGGGGGAAGCCAAATTGAGGGCGAAACTACGGGATGGAGCAGTTGTTGAAAGGTATGGCTACCTCCCATTAGAAGTTACATGTGTTCTCCTTCAGGTGAAAGTAATGAAAGTTACTGTACGTATTTATCTACAGAGGAATTCCACCTGGAACACGTCCAGGAGTTCCTAAGGGACCTGCAGGTCATCACCATTTACCTGATGTTGGTGCAGTTAGGAAAAAAGTGAAAAGATTGAAGGAGGTGTCTAAACAAGCCAGTGCAAACAGGTTGGACTATGATAATCCATGACTGTGTCCCTACATGTTAGATTCTTGTTCTGTGTCTGGTTTCATTTAGTAGCTGGGCGTGTCTCAAAATCATTTCTATCCATTGGTATTGTGCTGTCTGTCTGTGTGTAAGTCCCTCACAGACCACAATTCTTTTACAGCCAATAGAGACCTTGGCTTCTCCAATAATGGAAATAACGGTTTGCTAAGAGAATGTCCCTGAAGTAGATTTCAGACAAAATTCTTGGCTTAATGTGTTTGCAGATAACAACATAAGCCTCGCCTTTGCTTTTTTTCATCGTTCCACTTTTTGTGTTACCTTCCATCATCTTATTCTTCCTGCCTTCTCTGCACCTAAGTGTTTGTAGTATTGGAAAGTGTCTAGAGTGATCCCAGAATTGTCAGCTCCTGTTTACTGATCAGTGGAGAACTTCTAGGCTCTTTCTTCATTGAAATGTGAATGCCAGGTGTTATAAAGGTGTGCAACTTCTAATTTGGTATTCAAATAGTGAATTAGAAGATCTAATTCTCATTACTGTAAATAGAGTAATTTTTATACATAAAAGGATTGTAAACAAGTACTGATTTTTTTAATGTTTTCACTCTTTCAAGTAGATTCTTTGAAACGTCTTTGTTCTCCTTCAGATGCAGTAATATTTTCCAAAGAACTGAGTTCGCATTCGTGACTAGTGAATGGGAAAATACCATTTTTCTGGAGGTTTAGTACTGTGAACATTACTAACTGACTTTCCTATAGGAACAAATTTTCTCCTGCATTATTTAAACTTCTGCAGTGCCCGTGATCTGTTCCATGGAGGAAGAAATAAAATGGAGTTAATGCGAGGAAAAGGAAGTGACCAAAAAACATGGTTGTTCTTTCAAACTAAATTAATTCAATTTTATGTTCTAATATAATGTGTACTTGCAATTCTATATTTTTTTACTATTTTAAAATTTGCAGCAATAACATATCATGCTTAACACTGATATTACCATTCTGAAAGCTATGAGGTTTATTTAATATTCTTTATATTCTGAAAGCTTTGAAGATTATTTTATATCCTTTATTGTAAGTTGGGCTGTTGTGAGATAATCAAAATTCTTCCTGGTACAACCCAGTACTTGAAGATATATTTTGACAGCTCTATTTTAATGTATTTCCTCCCCTGTTTATTCTCAGTACTTTGTACAAAGCACACAATCCCCACATCTTGCCTGGATTAGGAAACGGTTTGACTCGTATATTTGAAAATATTAGATGATACTTGTCTACACCTGAATAAACTGTTTTAAATGTATTAAAATTGAGAGAAACTGTTTCAGAGTGTTACAAATTATTAATAACATGGAGATTGGGAAGAGAAACCAATTCAGTAATTCTCAAATATGTGAATTTGGAAGCATTCAATGAAAACACTATCCAGAAGTTTCAAAATAGGTAGAGATAGGGTTTTTTTCTGTTTATAAACTGGAATACTGTTAGCCTTAAATTGAGGTGCTGTTTCTTAGCATCTTAAATGTGTTAAAAAATTGTATTTTATCTAGAAGGAATTTTATTATCATAGCCAGCCTAGGAGTATTTCTGTCCTGTGCTTTATTCATTCAGCTGTAGGCAACATAAGAGTTCATGATGTCTCACTCAAAGTTCTTATTATTTAAATTCTTTTGTTGTTAAAGATAATCAATTTAGAGCATATATTGAAGAAGTTGAGAAATCTTCAAGTTGAAGTATTTCTGATTGTACTACCACCAATGTAAAGCTAAATACATTCAGTGTCAACAATCTTTAAAAATTGGCTTGGGCAGAAGTGCAGCCCGGAAGAAACTTAGTTGAAATATTTTAGCTAAATGAGTCATTCAGCTTTAAAGTAAGAAAAAACGTTTTTGTAAAATGTTCATAAAATGTTGAAAAAAGATGTTCCTGTGAATTTGGTTTGAGACAAATAGAACTGTCTTGGTTTGGGTTTTTTTGGAAAGCACCTCTCCTCCAACACTCTAGGGTTCCTGATGTATGACATACTTCAGCTGCATGACAAGCGTTTGCACAAATTTCACTATCCACCAATTGAGTTCATAGGCAGTTAAAAGGTAGAGTAAAAATCTTGTAGTGAGTGGAGTATGCGTATACAAAGATTAGCAGGTGTTTGTTTCTTTACCAGTAATACCTGTGTGGATTGTCTTGCCTTTTCAGAGCAGCTACAGTGTTTGTTTTATTGTTATCAAAGTGGTTTTATCTCTGTCTTCCTTTTAATGAGTTGTAGCATACAGAAAAATTTTCCTTTCCTTGTTGCTTGGGGAACAGAGGGGCAGAAAAATAAAATGCAAGGATTTTAATTAGCGTGCTAATTATTTATTAATTACTAGAGCTTCTTGTATTGCAAAATGATTCTTTCTTTAACTGCCTCAGCCTAATGGGTTATTGCTATCAGCATATTCCAATTTTTTTCCTGACTGTTGCCAAGCCCCCAATGCTCCTCAGTTAAAGGAGGCTTGGGGAACCTTGGAAAGGCCTCATCATTCTACCACTTGTAGAATATCTTACACCACATCTCAGTGTTTTGGGGTTTTTTTAAGTACAAAACTTCTCTGAGTCTACTTCTAACAAATTTGTCCAAAACTGGCTCCTCTATGATCTTATGAATGTACTCATAATGTTGCAGGATGCTCAGTTTTGGTAACCTAAATGTAGCCCTCTTGTCTCCCCAGGCAGATCCGTGACCTGGGGTGAAACTTGTCAAAAAGCAATCAACTTATTATGGCTAATTCTAGGGTAGGAAAATTCCTACACAGACCCTTTGAAAACAAACAAAAAAATCCCCCAAGATTCCCTAAAAGGAATTGCCAGAACACTCTGAGAATAGTAGCACTGTACTAATTACCTAAATGGTAGATGCTGTTACTGCAAATGTAGGACAGTCTTGACAGGCTGTCACAGTATTGACCTTGCTCACTGGCTCGTGATGAGTTGTTCCTCAATCTCTGAAGGGAAATCTTGAAGGAGTCTTCTTTTTAACAAGTTGTAGTAGTAATGAAACAAGCTGAGACACTTTCAGAAACAATCATACCAAGATTGTGTTTTGACATTCATTTTTGTTTTGATTACAAGGATCAGGAAGAACAACAATACAATGTTTTGGAGATTTATTTTTTTTTTAAATAGTTCTTCTCACTCAGCCTGTTTTCCTCCATTTTATGGAAGTCTGACTTGTATTTTGGCTAATGAAAGGTGTTTTTGAAGCTGTCTTGCTCATATAAAGTTAATTTTTTTCCTGTGTGTTCTAGTTAGAATAAGTGCGGGGGGGGAGGGGGAGAGTAGTGGGGGTGGTGATGTTTAGAGTGTCATATTTCAGAGGCTTTCATCTTGCTGTGTTGAAATTACTCAGGCAAAAAGGATGGATAGCTGCAGATAGAGCAAAGCAGGTTGAAGAATTCTGGCAACGAAAGAGAGAAGCCATGGAAAACAAAGCCCGAGCTCAGGGACACATGGTATGAAATCTGGTCTTCCTGTGTCTATTACTGTTTCAGCATGCTTTATGAGTCTTTGAAGTAGCATCATAAGTGAAATGCTGACTGAATACTTTCCTTAAGTGTTAAAAATAAAATAGAATGGGAGGTATGTTTTCTGTATTTTTTTGCTAATTTTAGTAAAATGTAACGTAATCATGCAGTACGTTTCTCATTACTTTAAACTTATTAACCAAGGCAGTTAGTTTTGTTTGCATGTGTCTAACTTGGTATTGTGAATTTTAGAACATTCATTTACATTTTTTTCTGTTTATATTTTGAAGTCTTGGTTAAAATTAAACTTTGTGTTATACAGTAGCTTGATGGTAAAATGAGGTTTGATTAAACTGATACAGCTAATGATCACACATTATAGTGTATTCTAGGAAAACACATTCGCCTTAATGAAAAGATATTATAAAGTTATCCGTGTTTGTCAGTGTTAACATTTATAAAACCTTTACTCTTTGGAAATTAAGTAGAAGATACTGTTGTAAAATTTTGTTTATGCTTGTGGTTCTAACTTCAATATTCCTTCAGGAAGTTTGTTTAAAACATATAATGGAAATGACTGTGTTTTGATAACATGGAGAGTTTTACTTTTTGAGTCCTTCTCCGCACTATTCATATGCAGTTGAGTGACAATATCTTTGTCAGCTGCTGAAATTAAATTGACTGTGCTGGAGTAGCAGTGAGATGGCATCAACTGCAGATTTATAAAAGCATCTCTTGAGTTATACCTGATAATCAGATTATGATTTACAGCCAGGTCTTAATGTCAGGGATTATTTTACTTACAGTTAGCAATTCCTAGGTACTTTGATTCGTTGCTTTGACAGTGAAGTATCCTTAGATTAATATATATGTTTTAAAATATGAGTCTTCCTCTCTAAAGCTATGGTTTCGTTTTTTAAAACCTTCAAGACCAGTAAATAATTTTGAAAAAAATGAGCAATTCTTGTTAAGACTGCCTCGTCATCAACGAGCCATTAGTAGTACCTGCTTCCATTTTGTTCTTGACTTCATTGGCATTGACATAAATGTATGTGATCAGTTAATTCAAGATACCCAACTATTCAGTTAATGTTTTTCAGTTTTCTCTAATGTGTTCAATGAGCCTAAATGTTTTGTTCTTAGATGGCTCCTGTAATAAAACAGGGAGGTTACTGAACAGTTAAAAAATAAATTCTAGATGTTTAAGACTTGTAACTTGAAGCCAGGATACCAAATCCATTACTGGATTTGCCATTGAAAGTGGAAGTTATCAACAGCTTCCTTCTATTTGTGCAGGACAATAATTTGACTAGCTGGCACTTGTTCTCATACAGGGATGGGATTGTTCTTTGGACAATGTTGATCTGAAAGGAGAAATCATCAGCTAATAGTCAGCCTTTTGTCTGATGACTAGCACTAATCTACCCATCTTCTATTAAATGTAATTGCTGTCAATTTTAATTTTCAACTGACAGTCTAAAGTTTGACTCAGTAGTTGAGCTGATGATACTTTCAGGCGTCTGTTTTTTTAATACAGCTGCTGACCTGATTTGTTACTTCACTGTAGCTGCATGGCATTGCAAAACATTAATCCTGGTCTTTGAAAATTTTAATGTAACAGATGAGTAAAATTAACAATCTACAAAAAAGAAAGTCAGTTCTCAAAAATCTTGCTTCCAGTTTCTTAAGAGCAGTTATATAAATCGCCGTCAGTGATGAAAATACCTAAAATAACTTGAATGCTAGAACAAAGAACAATGAAATTCCTTCAGTAGTGCCAGTAAGCTTTTGTAAAGCTCAGGAACATGCAATAAAAAGTTAAAAATAAAAACAAATATTTTCTGTAAATGTGAATATGGAAAATAATCCTTTCCGTTTTGTATGGCACAACGCTCAAACTGAAACCAGCATTCATGGAGTCCTCATGAATGTATAGGAACTACTCTTCCGCAAAATAGTTCCTTTAATTCATTCTCTGATCCCTGGTCATTAAACCACAGAAGTGCAGTAATGTGTCATTTCCTTGAGCTATTTATTCTGCTCAGTCTGAGAGCTTATTTGACCAGAATATTTGGATTCAGTCAATAACCTAACTGGAGTATTTACTTACTGATGGTTCTCTACACACAAGCTTGAGAAAGCTAAAGCCCCTGATATTTTATCAGGCAGAAGGTCTATCACATGTATGCTTACTGTCTTTGTTGTATGTTGCACTAACAAATCAAGGAATTTTTAACCTGTTTGGCAAATATTTATGGTATATCATTAATAAAATAATTCAAGTATTATTTTATTTCATCCAAACCAAAAACATGGAGTTAAATTATTCTTGTACTGTTTTGTACAGAACCTTCTTAAAGGTTAAAATCCTTTTGGTGACAGGGCACGGAGCACATCATGTGAACTAAGTCTGTACACTGCACGTGTGTTAGACATTTAACACAGCTTGCTAGATGTAATCATACATTTAAGTGCTTTATTAGATTTTTGAGTTGTCATTGTTAAAAAAGCTTAAACTAAGAACCTAAAAGGATTCCACTTTTTATTTTAGGCTCGACTTAGCAATAGCGGAAATCCCAACCCTGTGCCACCATTTTTATATAATCCAGATGTAGAAAACTCATGCCCATCACAATTTAGGTTTTCTAACATAGCATGAGAAGATCAGAATTGAGGGGAGAAGGCGACTATATTCTTAGAGCTCTTATCTCTCTCTTTGGCTACTCAGAATTTTTAGTTGCTGCTGTCATATGTTTCATGTAAGTGAAAAGGGCTTATCAGTTAACTTCAGAACATCTAAAGGTCTTTGATGAATTTGGTTTCTTTTAAGTGAACTATTGTTGGGTAAAACAAATGATTTTACTGCCCTAGCCACCTTAAATTTGATACCATTAAATGGCAAACAGGGTACACTGCAAAACATGGCAGATACCTATGGAGGCAGGCCCATTTCTGCAAGAGGAAGGAAATCCAGAAACAAGGAGGAAGAGGTATGCTTGCCGCATGTTTGCCACTTTCCTTATCACAGAAATAGCACTATTTTGACCTTTGCCCAGTTTCCCTGCATGGTTCCATCTGTGTAACAAAATTAAAGGACTTTCGAAATTTGTAGGAAATAATTTCCTGTATAAAGTACTAAACTTTGGGTGTGTTTCATTGTTTTGTTTTTTAAAATAATGCAAATAATAGTTGTCAGCATCATTCTGTCTCAGAGAGGTTCTTGACTGTGATACATGGAGGTATCACTGTATCCTAATCCTATTGTGATAAATACAACCTTTCCTAGCTTTCAGTAATGTAAAATGTAGTTATAATTAATACTGGGAAACGTACATTCTGGTTTTCTTTGTTTTTGTTACATGAGAATTTTTCTGGAGGTTAGTAAATGCTAGGAAGGTGATAATAACAGGGTTTGGAGCAGGTGGGGTTCACCCATCTTATTTTTTGTGGACTCTCATATATTTTAAGTTAACCATACTGGAGAAGGCTTCCATAGAGCTGAAACTTGTTTCTTTTCTTTGCATTAGGAATATTTGGCAAGATTGAGACAGATCCGGCTACAAAACTTTAATGAACGCCAACAGATTAGAGCAAAACTTCGTGGAGAAAAGGTTGGTTGAAAAATAAACTTAAATACTTAGGAAGTTGATTGTGGGGTGTATTCTTTTACCCCTCGTGGAAGACTTTTGTTCTAGGCAGTTTTATATAAAGACATATGTTTTAAGCAGTGCATCTGGTGAAAAAAAATGGAATTCTAGCGCGTCAAACCTTGTATACCTTGGCTGCAGAACATGCAGCAGTGATGAGGGGTGGCAGATGAGAGCCTAGCATTGTTAAGCCACTTTCCCTGCAAAAAGAGGCACATTACTTTTTTCCTGACTTACCAAAACTTCACATCTTTTAAAACCAACCCTCCCTGCAAAACCAAACAAATAAATAAACAAGACCCCCACCAATCTCAGAGATGAAGTTCTGTCTAAGTAAACACTGGATTTAAATGAAGAGTTACTTAGTGAAACTGACCCATGTTAGTCATACAGTCAATTAAAATATTCTGAGTAGGTACTCGTATCACGCACCTTTTAAATACATGAACTGATTGTAATTCTCTGAGAACTCTTACTTTGCAGAATGAAGCTGCCAGTTCTGATGGACAAGACTCTGGTGAGGAAACAGAACTGAAACGCAAAAAGACAGAAATGCACAAGGTAAATGTGGAGTGGGAGGACATGGAAGTTACTGTTGTCAAATCTGTTTTATATCTCATGAATTTTCTTACATTTCATTTTTCTATCAATAATTTGTTCATGTATCCACTACAAGGTGGGGGGTTTTAACTGTATTGAGGAAACTACTCTGTCCAGCTGTTTTATCTTGGTAATTTTAACACATGCTGAGACATAGTGTAGTTTATCCTTGCAAATCAAGGATTTTCCCTATCCCAGCCTTTGAGATTTATCTCTAGGGTAGCTTTAGTCCTAAAGGCAATTTGGTATAACTAAAATAGGATTTTGAGACTGAAAGTGTAAGGAAGATGTACCTTAGACACCCGCTTTATTTTAGTTAAAGAATAAAGGAGGGCAAAACTCCATACATGGGCTGACATGGGCTACATGTGGATTGGAATGTGAGCTATATAACCCTGTGATGAATTACATTTAAAACAAATGCATTTCACAGAAATCCAGTGTCTGATTAGAACTTTATTGCATGTGGTGGTTTTATATCAATAACTATTTCTACAATACTATACATAGCAAGTATTGCTCTTATCTATTCTATGATTTTTTTTCCCCAATCATCTGCAAAGCACGGTGTAAAAACAAGCTAACCTTATGCATAACCTAAAACCTAGAGGTGAAACAGGAAGTGAAACTTTTTGTGTTTAAGTAAATTGGTAATATTTAAACTGTATATTTAATAATTTGTGATTAATGCATTTGGCTTCAAATAAGTAAAGATTCTAATTTTACATTATTCTGTTCAAGGTTACTATGTACACTAAAAATACAATCATTCAAATCAAGAACTGTAATTAAATTTTGAGTTGCCATTATTTCAACATAGAAGATCAGTTATTATACTTGTGTGGTGATTTTGTCAGTGGAATCCTCTTTTCACAGTTTATACAGTAGGGAGAGAAAGGGAGATGAGTAATCCAAGAATATTCCTTCTTAAAATTTTCCAGGAAATAGGTTGCTGTTGATTTTAAGTTGGTCTTTTTTTTTTGCTTGTTTGCTGTAGGCCCAAGTGAATGCACGTGCTGCAGTTCTGAAGGAACAGTTGGAGCGAAAGAGAAAGGAAGCATATGAAAGAGAGAAAAGAGCATGGGAAGAACATGTAAGAAAGTAAATCTGTTATGCACAAAGTGTGTAGGGCCGTATTTTTGTGTAACTAAAATCCTATACTGTGATTTGTCAAGATGAAATAAGTAGTTCTGAAACTGAAGAGAGTATCTTGTGTCAGTCAGAATTCCCGAATTAGAAGCCTAATCTCAGGTATGCTTGCAGGAAGACTTCAGAACATCAAACCTAAGAATCATTAGGATCACCCCAATTATTTTATTAATAATCTGTTCATGACCAAAATGTCTTTTATCTTCTTCTACTTTCGTGTGCTGTGGCACAAGTCCAACTAGTAATATTATGACTCGGAAAAGCAGGATGTGAAGCTGAGAAACTGATGTAGAGTGGACATTTGTCTTTTGCATGAATGTGTGGCATTTTCTTTTTGTAAGGATTATGTGAACCTGTTTGATAATACTGTGTTTAATGTACAAAGTCTTGAAGTTAATTTTTTATTTTAATTTTTTTAATTGAATCTATACAGTTAATTGCAAAAGGGGTAAAGAATCCTAATGTGCCTTTTCACATGGAAGCTACAGAACATAGTTCTATGAATGAACTACAAGAGCCTGGAGCAGCTCTTTCTAAGCCACAACTTCCAGTGAAGCCTGGTGTACCTGTCATCTCCATGACTTCTGCTTTGAAAGAAGTGGGTGTGGTAGGTACTTTTGCTAAGAGGGTAAAATGAATGGAAAGGAAATAAATACTGATTGGAAAGAGAATGTTTAGAGAAAATGTATAGGTTAGGTAGAAAAAAGTTGTTAAGGACATTTGTTGCTTCTAATTAGGGAAAAGAAATTTTTTTTAAAAGAGAAAAAAAAATTTAAAAAGAAACCAAAGCTTGGAAGCTGTTGGAACACATCTGTACACTGAAACTGAAATTCATGTTTGGAACAAAATAGCTTATGATGAACCCTAGGCTGCAGTTTCCATTTTGGTCTGGGCAGACATGTGTAGTGGAAGAAGATATCAACTTCCAGCATTTTCATCAGCCTCTTGAAGAGGGGAGTTAATGACTTGGTAACTTGGTGGAAGTGAGCAAATAAATTTTGAATTATAGGACTATGTTATATTAATGATTGTTTCAGTGAGCTTGAATGTGCTGAATATTAAAGAGTAGGCAAAGCTGAAGATTCTTGAATCTGTTAATGCAGCTCTCTTCTTGTTCTAAAAGAGCATCCTGATTTCTATTTTCCGTGCTCTCAGTCTTGATATTCAAAATACTTACATGTTTACCTCAGCTGCTGTATGTTACAATTGTGAAACTGAGCAGATGAGTGTAACCTTGTATAATTTAAATTTGTAGCACAATCTGTTGATTTGAATGCTAGCTTTTGTATTTTTACCTAAGCTGTTTCTAGATTTCAGTGTAGTGTGGTACTTCATACTGTATTCCACCCAAAGGCTGTGACTGTGGGAATATAGCGAAACTTGTACTAAGGAGTGTATATAAAATGTAATACACTGAAAGACATCAATTAGCTGGAAAAATAAACCATGTTTGGACAAATACTTATATCATTGATGTATTTTTTCCACATGGGCAATTTCACAGAAATGCAAGACAGTGGCTATAACAGTTTAAAATCAAGCACACATAGCAATTGGAAATGGAGAATATGAACTTTGTATGCAGATCGTAAATTCTACATTTTTGCCTTCAATATGTAGTTTTCTTATTTACTTATCACTTAAGTTATCTCTTTTCCCTTCTGTTTTTTCTTCACAGATTATCCTTGACTCTATGCTTGCTACTTTTTTGGTTCTCTTATAGAATGTCTCCTTTGTAGCATGGAAATTTGGTGGCATCTTTCTGTAGAGATCATATCTGGCTTGATCTCTACGTGTTGCATGCTCTGAAATCTCACTTGTCTGTTTAAATTGAGTGATTCATTTGCCCATCACTTTCAGATAGTGAATGGTTCAAAAAAGGAAGGTGCCCTTGAAATTCTGTCTTTGGGAAGTCCCCTAAAAACAGAATAATCAAGCATTCTGTTTCAGTCTGCCTGCAGTTGTCAATGGAAAGGTTTTAGGCTATTATGATTATGTCTATTACTGTTCTCCAGATAATTATTTTCTGATATGTTCTACTTTCTGTTTCATGCTTCTTGGACTTAAAGGATGAACACATAACAGCTGTCCAGGAATCTGAGGAGGAAATAAAAAAAACAGATTTTGCAATACAAGTATGTCAAATTATATACAGTTTTATTTAGGTATCCTTTTAAGAAAGGCACTATTTTAAGTGACATGTTCCTCCTTATTTCAGAATAAGCGAGAAATACTGAGAAGATTAAACCAAAATCTTAAAGCTCAAGGAAATGAGAAAGGAGAAAAGGAGTGTAAAAATATCTGTGAATCAGCTGGATCTGAAGATGGTAAGGAGCAACAAGGTGACCAGCCACTTCTGGGAGATCGCAAAAAATGGGAATCTGGGGCATCTGAGTTGGTCGTTCCTCTAGCTCAGTTATCAATGGAAGATCCTCTCTCTGGAACAGAGAGTAAGTGTTGTGGTTTTTTTTGTCGCCATGGTTTAGTAAATCAGTTTGCCATGTGTACTGTTTGTTTATTATAAAGCAAGTATTTATTATTATCATCTTGTTATCAGTTACCCGTCATCTGCTTCTAAAAAGCAGGTAGTTATGTATTCCCTTAAAAAGGAGTAAGGCACACAGGCTGAGTAGTTTAATGGCCTGCAGGATATTCAATGAATAATTTCGTAATTTCAACAAGAAACAGCAACCTAATTAAATGCATGGTTACTTTAGTAGTAAGTGTCTTTTAAATAGGCACTAATTTAACAGAAAGAATGAAAAGCATTTAAAATATATGAAAGTTTCTTATTTAATTGAAAATCCTGTTATGTTACCAGTAGAAGAAAAACACCTGAGATTTTTTTTTCAGTTTATATCAGTTACTTCTATTGAGCCTTTCTTAGCTTTTTCCTTTCTTAAATCAAGACTGTCTTTCCAAATTTTCTATTTGTGTTCTCTGGTCTTTTGGTTGGAACCCCTTTTGCCTGATTTCAGTATGTCTTACTAAAAGTCTGTTTCACACTGTAGAAATAATCATTGAGAATGTGACAGACTTGCTTCTTTGCATAGTAGTTTTATAGGGCTAGAACGTTAGAAGATCAAGAAGCTTCTTTTTCTCTGTTTTTCTTTTTCATTTTATATCCTATTTTCCTGGGAGGGAGAAATAACAGAAATAAATGTCGAAGGGGATAGCAAGATGAGACTTTCTAGTTTACCATTTCAGGAAAAGTTTAAGACCATTCCATGCCGGTGTTAAAACATTTCTCATACTGTTTTCATTTGGAGTGCCTGAATTTCTGAAAAGAGCTACTGCTGCTATTAAGTTGCGTATGTCGACTGGTATTGAGTAACTACTGTTACTGATTAGAATTGGCGGAAGAAAAACTATAGATGAGCACAGTCTTTAGGCTGTCTGACTTGGGGTGAGGTGACAAGCGTTCTGCCTGTGTAGACTTTGTGGTTTTTAGTTTTGTGGAGGTTTGTTGTTTGATTTTTTTGATTGTTTACTATATCTTCACTATATAGAAAGTGAGTAAAAATTTCTAATTTCCAGAAGTTTTATATTTGTGTTTGTGTCCCAACAGGTCAAACTCTGGGGGAAGTAATTAAGTTAGATATTGGTGAACCTCACAGGAAAGTCTGGGGCAAAAGTCCTACTGATTCAGTTCTGAGGATCCTAGGAGAAGCAGAGCTGCAGCTGCAAACTGACATACTTGAGGAACAAGATGAAATAAACGGTAAGAACAGTGGGTAATTGTCTGCACTGCAAGTGTAGTGACAGTTTATCTACTGAGAAAAAATTTTCAGTAATAGACACATATTCTTATATTCTCTCTTGCTTTCTACTTCTGGGTGTTGCCTCAGTTCTGAATGTAAGCACAAGCTGATACTGGAAGACACCAAAATATTTCAAACTCAGTGAAGTGGTAAGAAATTAACCAGGATGTACTGAAAGGGAAGGATTTTCATTTTGCTGAAAAGTGTCAGACATGGCCTTTTAATAGAAACAATCCTATTTTTTATAAGGATGTCATTATCTGAATATTGTATTTAGATGCGTCCTATAACTTTGTTGTCAGCATGTGACCTACCGTATCAGTCAGTTTTTTTTTTCTGGTCAACTCCTGCCCTTTGTTCTTCCTAAGGACAAAAGGACTTATATCTATTCCAAGTGCAAACTTGTACTAATCATAACGTAACATACGATATTCCAATTTTAGTATTTCTAGCTTTCCTCTTTTTAATAGTTGAACTAAAAGCATGCAAACTTTTTTTTTCTGTTTTCCTTTAAAGAAACAAAAATTCTCTACTTTCCTTATTAGCCACATTGTAGTTTATTATCCAAATGTGTCAAAGCACTGTTTAAATAATAGAATCATTTTCTGTTAGGTACTGCAGAACTTCTTGAAGGAGATCATCAGTCTTCATCAGAGAAGGAAGAGAAGGCTTTTTCTCCTGTTGAAGCTCAGTCTTCAGTACCAGTTGGTGTTACAGAGTCTGTCATGACTGTACCAGAAGAATCTCAAAAAAATGAACCCACCCTGGTACAGAGCAAACCTATTATGCTGGATGGTAAGTCATTTTATCAGTAATTCTAATTACAATCTGTTTATTGAATGCAATAAGGGAAGTAATGATCCTGTCTAGTTTTATATCTTCCCGTAAGTAATATGCACTTTTTATTCACACATTTTAGGTAGGACCAGGTGCTTTCTATGCCTGTGTTGTAAATTGATTTGGGAGTGTATTTGGTAAATCTCCAGAAGCAGTTTTTTGTGTGCTTACAGAAAACTTCAGGGTACAAGTAGAGTTGTAAGGTGTTTCAAATTTTTTTATTCTTAATTTGGTGGGGTTTTGGTTTGTTTCTCCCCATCAGTTGTGCTGGAATGTTCTCTGCTATATGATACCAGCACCCTTTTGATCTCTGGGGGCATATTACTGAGGTTTTTAGAAGACAAAGTTCATTGGAGCTTTAAGATGCTCTTTTGGTATCAAAACATAAAAAACTTTTAGCTCTGGGATTACAAAACTTCTGCTGTTTCTGCAAAATGCAGAAAATTATTAAAGCTGAAGGATTTAAGTGTAATCTCAAGATGTTTACTCCCCCATCTTTTTGCTTGGTTGGGATTAGTTTTTAATAAGGTAAATTATTATTAATTTTAGAGCCTGATGATTTGGAAGCAGAAGTGTTGGAAGAAATGGAAGATAAAATGCACCAGAGTAAGGAGAATAAGGAGTTTCCTATCACTGTTAATGAAGTGTGGGTAAAAGAGAAAGAGGATACGTAAGTACTCTTTTCTGACCTGTCTCTCTCCAGTTCAAACAACTGAGCTTTAACTGAGTTTTATTTGGATATTGCAATTAGAATGTACGCTTAGCTAAAGGTTCATTGCTTGCTGCTGTGTTAGTTTTACTGCACTTGGTGACTTCAGGAGACTAGTGACCATTTTTTACATGGTGTTTCCCTTTGTTGTGATGTGTTACAATAGGGCACAAGATGACAGAATCAATGAGGCAGCTTCAGAGAAAGTAGCACTCAACAACGTGCAACCACAAAAGGAAGCTCCGGAAGGTCAGTGGAAGTCTCCTGTTGGTGGCTGGCAGTATGGGGTACTTGAGCCATTCCTTCTCACTTCATTACCCCCAAAAGAGCAAGTTTTTGTTTTCTTTTTTTTCTTCAGTTCTTACTTCTAAAAAGGAAATTTCTGATGGATTTGCAAGACAAAATGTAGATATTGTGTTTGCCAACATGTTACAACAAAGGTACACTCTGTACAGATGAACAGGACAGTGGCCCATACTGATACTTAAAAGTGAATGTCAGCTTTCTGAATGCTACAGCTTTTTCAAATTACTATTTAAGATGTTGTAAAGTTTGATTATTTACTTAATAGAAGTGTTGCTTTGTTTATACACATCTCAAATCAGTATTCAGCTGCAGCTCAATGCTTTAAGCAGCTGCTAATGACCGTCTTCTATCTTTATTGCATAGAGGAATTGCTTGTTCTTGGAGGTCTGGGAAGTAACTTCAGAAAATACATTGGCAATACTGTCAAGTATCGTTGGTGATACTCTTGCATCTAATTATGGATTGTGTAGGCAAACTGGGTGGGTTTTTTCGTCCTGTTTGGGCAAATTATAGTGAGATAACTTTGAAGAAATCTAGTATAAGGTAGTAAGCAATAGGTAAAAATGGATGACATAATAGCAGGCATGGACTGGATAATGAGTAAACAGAAGGCATGAGAACAGAACAGGCGATAGCTGAGGGTTGTATATTCTCAAAAAGTTATAATGTGAAATTTTCCCATTTTAATTGTATCTACTAAAATAATCAAAAATATTCTAATACTTTAAAGTGCTATCTGATTTTCCCTCTAATTGTACAACAGAAATTAGTTAGTTTTATTCACATTACTTACCTTTTCCTTAAGTGTCTTGGGGTTTTAATCTAGTTAGATTTGTAACAGACTTTCTTTTACCTCATCAGAAGCTTGTTCCAGTGGCTCTCAGCAAGCTGAACCCTTATTCCAGAGGGTAATACAGCCCACAGCTGTACCAACAGCCTCACCAGTTCTGTCAGCTCAGTCTTCACAGGAAGAGTCTATTGTACCTCGTTCACGTTCCATATCACCAGCAAAACATAAAGGCAAAAGTTCATTGTTGATTGGACTTTCTACAGGACTTTTTGATGCAAACGACCCAAAGGCAAGTTTAGAAAACCTAAAGGGAAATACCTTTTTTTTTTCTGTAGTGTTATTCTTACTTTCTTACTGAAGTTAAGTGAGGCCAGAACAGATGGTACAACTCTTTCAGCAAGTGTTTGTATTTGTCTAGCCATGTCTGCCCTATAGTTCAGCTGCTCTATGCTCATGGTATCAGCAAATCTCATGCAGTAGTGTAAGTCTGGTTTTGCCATTCAGCGTTATATGTTCCAGGTGTTTGTGAAGGAATTCCATCACTTCTCTGAGACATAACTGAGGAGTTCATGAAGATATTCCTAACTTGCCCTGTCTGCTTTCTCCCTTTTGCACAGTTTTTTTAGAAATATCACTGCCTCACCATCATAAACATAATCGCTGAACAGGGCAGCAAAGATACCTTGTAGTTTCTGGCAACAAAGTGATTTTTTCTCCTGTAGGATTTAATCTACTGGCGCAGGTTCTGGCTGTGAAGCAGGAAGCCTGAAGAACAGTGAATGGAAGTAACTGCTTCCTTGAAGGCATTTCCTGACCAACTACATAGGGTTGATATGCAGCTCATGCTCTGAAATGAGCATAGGATGGTGGAATGTGGTTTTGATATGGATTTAAAATATGTTGAGTAGTTATGAAATTAGTAGATGAAACAGACTCTTTAAATTACATGCAATACTTGCCTGGATTCTAAAGTGGAAAGTGCATGAAAGATTTTGGAGAAACAACAGTGCCAAGGTCTCTGGAAACTGTCATACCTGCATTGCTTTCAGTTGCTATGTAGAAGAGGATTTCCTAGGTGGTGGAATGCCACATAAGAAAGAATGTTTCTTCCTTTGACTCCCAGTCCTTTTTTGTGAGTACATGAAGGAGGTTGCACTATTGGCGATTAATTAAATATTGAGTAGTAGCTATTGGTTGATTCATTGCTAGGAAGCGTAATATCGAGGATAGTGCTGTTTGCATCTGTGATAAAAAATTCACAGATCTGTATATTCACATAAATGGATTTATGGCTCTCATTTTAATTTTTCAAGAGTTAAACTAGAGAAGTTGATAATAGCCTATGAAGCTGTTAATCTGGCAGTTGGACAATGATTACAGAAAACATAATTTATGAATGAGTAGGGGGAAGACAAGGTGTGTTGTGACTGCTGCAGCAGACTTGATGACAAAGAGCAGCATATTCCCTTTCCTCATTTGGTTGCAGCAAGAGGATATTCAGTACTTCTGGGCAATACCTGCAAATGTAACTTTCCAGAATTTCCCAAATACATTCCTGCTGCAGCTCTCACCCAGAAGCTATTGAAACCTTTAGCAGGGAGCAGGGTAGACAGAGTTCATGTCCTGTCTGTGGGCTAACAGAAATAAGGTAATAGGAACAGAAGCATTTTGCAAAATACCTGCAAACTTTCAAATACAGGGTAAGGTCAGTTTTCTAATTGTTCCTTCACTTTCATAGTAGAGGTCGAAATAGGCAGTTGTTCCTTTGATGGCAATGCCATGAAATGGCATAGAAATATACCATAAACAAAAGTTACTGTTTTCAGTGACCAACCTAGAGAAAATAAAGTGTCATTTTAAAGGTTTTTCTTTTGTCGTCTACTTAAAATGGTCCTCACTGGAAGTGATCGTCAAAAATACATTGCAAAAAATTGCATATATATTATTTATCTACGGTAGGGTTCCTTTAGTTAGCTGTCAAGGTGGTGAACAAATCAGCACAAAACCAGGAGCTGTATGTCACTTGAAGTTCTTAGCTTTTCAGTCACTGTAACCCATAAAGGCAGGAGGAATGCTTTCCTTTTAACTGAGATGTAAAATTAAATATCTCAGTTTTTCGACGATTAGAGTATCTGTGCTGGACATGTCATTATTTTTTAATTGACTTTCAAATGAAAGAGCACAGAAAAAGAAATCTCATTTTAAAGTATTTTGTAAACTCAAACTGTCTTTAATATTGTTACCAAGCAGGCTTTTTATTGCCTTTGTAGATGTTGAGAACATGTTCACTCCCAGATCTTTACAAACTGTACAGAACTTTAGTTGATGTTCCCAGTGTAGCAGATGTGCAGCATCAGCATAATCTTGAAATAGATGATACGGAAGATGAGCAAGCCAAAGAAGGACCCTCTGATTCTGAGGATATGTGAGTGTATCAAGTTTATGTAGTATTTTAAGAGGCATCTTAGACCAAGAATGTTTTTGGTTGGACACTGTTATACACTGTACTAGCATGGAGTTTTTACCCAGATTTTAAAAGTTTTGTATTGAGTCACCATTTACTTTAAGTCTTGTTCCAGAGAATTGAGAAGCTAATGGGGTATGCCCCGTGCAATAGCTCTCTGAATTTCCTTTCCGAAATCCATCCAAGGTGCTATTCTGTCTGGTGTCTGCAATTTGCATTTTGCTCAAGCAACTCAAAGTTGATTGCTATTGCTCTTCTAGAAATAAAGATTTCTTGAATATTTCCTTTCTTTCTATGTTCTGGGAATCTTGCTCATTTATCTCCTCTACTTTTGTATTAGAATGTTCTTGAAGTCCCTCAAATTCTTTTAGGGGCTTTCAAATCTGACCCTGGAATTCATTATTCCCCGCTGCTTGGATAGTCTGGCATATCTATTCTGATTAGATCTAGATCTCTTTTTTGCTCCAGATGCAAATTCTGGATTGAAAATGTTATATTTGCCAGGGTTCTATAACAGTACACAAATACAAGGATTTTGAAATTATGTTACTAATAAAGATGAATTGAGGACTTACCATCTTTATGAGACTGTTGGGTATCTGTTTATTCCCTGTGTGTTGCATGATGTAATGGTATCAATGCTGTAGTCATGTTGGAATGAAGTCACAGATAGCTGGGGGGATGGGGGGTGGAGCGTGTCTCTTCTTTTTTCCCCTCCAGCTAGATTGGCTTGTCTGTTTGCTGCTTCACAAAAGAAATGAGCTCTTTCTACAGGGTTTGTCTTGTAAAGTATTAATGATATAAACTTTATATTGCATTCCTTTAGCGTGTTTGAAGAGACAGATACAGATCTGCAGGAGCTCCGGGATTCAATGGAACAATTGCTTAGGGAGCAGCCTAGCGAGGAACTGAGTGAAGAAGAGGAGTCTACTTTAAAGGCTAATGCCATGGAGTGTGTAACAAATGGTACTGAGCTGGATGAAGGAGATGAAAATAACCCCAGCAGTGAAAGTGCACTTAATGAAGAATGGCAGTCAGGTATAATTTGTGTTATACCTTTTTTATGTTATTTATTCATGTTAAAAATTCAGACACAGAATGTTTTAGCTTTGTAAAGTTAGAATGAAGTAAAGCTCTAATTAATAGTTTCTATACATAAGTTTAAAAAATCAGGTACTATTTAGACATCCTGAATGTTAAGGTCAACATCTAAGCAACATTCCATGTGAGTAAACAGCAAATTAAAGAATGGCTGTTTGTTGGGCAGTGGTGGTAAGTGCCTTTTTCTGTAGTTGTCTAAAACTTGGCTTCAAGGAAGATCAAAGACAGAGTGCATTGTATGTCTTGAATAATTCATGGCTGTAGGTGTGAAAAAGAAATACAAATTTACATGACTGGAGTATCTGGGATCCAGCTTAAATTACAGTTAAGTAATTTAACAGGCAGTCAGAAGGAACATGAAATTATTCACGTTGTCCTTAGCCAAAATTAGGTATTAATGCAGTCACTCATAAAAATGAGACAGATATTAATTACTGCTTTTAGCATTTTGCATTAGATATGTACAATGTCCTGAAGTCTCAGTTCTGTTTTTTAAATTCTGGTGGAAATAGAAGTATTTTGCTGTAAAAATAAGTGCATTTAGAAATACAGGTATAAAAAGATGTAGAGAATCAGTAACTCATCTAAAACATAGCTTTTGTGTACGTTTGTTTTATTGAAGACAATTTTTAACAAATTGAACATCTGTGAATATATCTGTAAGATATTATCTATATAATACAGTCCAAGAATTATTTGAAGGTAAAATAAACTTAGTTAATGTCTTTAATTTTTTGACAGTGCTGATGTTAAGCACTGATAACATACAATACAATCTGTTTCTGTCATTCTGCTGTTGTTGCTAGTGCTAGTGTTTAATACCAGTGTCCTACCTTCTAAATATTCTGTAAGAATTGCAGATTTCATTGTTGGGGCAGGGAGGAAAGCAGGCCAGCCTTCAAAAGGGTAAGAGAGAATTTGAGACAAAATCTGCTCAAGATCTAGCTGTTATATAGAGAACTACAAATAACGTAATGGGTTTTTAACCCATATACGACTTTTTATTTTAATGATGTTTTCTTATTGATTTGACTGTCGATACTTGAATGAAGGATAGGATTTGGTCAGGACTATGCCTTACCCAGGTAACATATAAGAATTCTAAGTAGTAGAGTTCTAATACTAATTCATGAAGTCTGTGACCTACCAGGCAATACTATTTAAAGGTTTGATAGTATATGCTCTGAAATCCAAGGAGTTGTATGATTTTCCCTGATAGACAAGTTCTTTCCGAATTTCAATGCTTATTTAAGAAAGTATTTTTTCTTACATTTTATAATGGGATTTTACATAGGGATTCTGTCTTGTATTTTTTAGAGGATCCTTTTTGTGTTAAATTTACCTAATGGCTGACTGTTACAGACCTATTTTTAAGGTTTCTGTAGCCTATAAGCAAAATTGTCTTGATTTCTCTCTTGTATCTTACAGTACCACTTGGCATACTTAATTTGCTGCACAAAGGAGATGCAGTCATAAAAGAATGAGGAACTCTGTAGCTAAATTAGTACTGTTTTTTTTTTTAGACTTGCTCCATGGAACAGGATGCATCTCAGGGCAGAAAGTAATGGATGAGTAACATAAGTGTCCTTGTTTTTTGCTAGAAGACAGCTGCTTCATTAAGGAACTCCTTTCCCTAACATGGGACAGTTGCCAAACGCTATATGAGTTTCACCTCAGAAATATATAGAGTGGTGGTATGGAACTTGACCTACTTTGCTAACTAAAATTCTGCTTTAAGACCATACCTTGTTTTCCTTCAGGCTGAATTACCCTTATGTCTAATTGTCAGAGTGGGGATTTAGAGGGGATAGCTGGATGCTTCTCATTTGGGATTTGGAATTTTTTTTCAAGAAAGGGACTGTTCCCATTTTCTTGCATGTTGTCAGAATGTCTGCCAACATCATCCAGTGCTCCTGAGCTTACCTGTTTGGTTGTATTTAAAGGATATCTATTTTAGAGGCTTAGAAACAATATCAACAATGTAGGAAACTGAGGGGGTTTTACTCTTGTTTTCTTTCTTTCTAGATAATAGTGATGGAGAGATTGCCAGTGAATGTGAAGAATGTGATAGTATCTTCAGCCATTTAGAAGAGTTGAGATGTAACCTGGAGCAGGAAATAGGCTTTGATAAATTAATTGAAGTTTATGAGAAAATAAAGGTTTGTGGAATAAGCTCAAGTGGAAATATTTTAAGAAACAAGCACCTAGGACTGTTTGCTGTGCCAGTTAAGTAATTGCTCGGTGTCACTAGAGTAAAAGGTTTTTTCTATAGTCTTTTAATCTGTTTTGGCACACTAAAATATTAACAGTGGAAGTGCCCTGGATTTAAGGATTAAAGAGAAAATTTTGGGTTTAACCATGAATTACATTTAATAAATTTGAACTATTTAATTTTATACCCATCTTAATTTTGGCAACATGGTTTGTTCTTTCCCCCAGGCTGTACTTGAAGATGAAGATGAAAATATTGATATTTGTTCAACCATAGTTCAGAATGTTCTTGGAAATGAACACAAACACCTGTATGCCAAAATTCTTCACCTGGTAATGGCAGATGGAGCCTACCAAGAAGGTAATCTCAATGTGTCCTGGCAATTATTGTTTGTCTTAGGTTCTTTCTTGGTCATATACAAAATAGATTCTAATATACTTTTAAAACATTATAGTATCACAGATTATAGAATATATCTGTGCTTTGTTATGTTGATTGGCTAAATTAATCAAATTTTTTCACAAAGGGTATTTTTATTCCTGAAAAAAGATGTGGCAAACTTTGCTGACCACTCTGATTTAACAGAATGTACATGTACAGTCAACTTTAACAATAACCGGCTTACAAAAGGTCCAATATAATTACTTAATTTCTGTAAAACACAGATGGGGAAAGTGGAAATTTAGAACAAAACTTTCAGAGTCAAAACCAATTTTATCTTAAGAACTAATGAACTTTTAGCTAAAATAATATTATGCTTTCTAAAATGTTACTTTTGATAGGTTGCACCATCACTCATTTTCTGAAAATTTCATGGAGCTCTTTATCCTATAATTAGCATTTTTCAGAAGACCTTGATGTGCATGTACCATCCATCTTAGTTGGTGACTCAGTTATACATGAAGAGAATTAATTTTGCTCTGGAGCCCTGCCCAGCTTAACACAGGTTATGAGGGAGATGGATGGCTCCTTCATTTTCAAAGGCACTTTTACAAAAAACCAGACACAGACCCCTATCAGTGAGGAAATAGTTTGAAGGTTTTTTTTCCTTTTTCTCATGTCAAAAATTTAACTGCAGTTACACATTTTTAGATTTCTAATGATCAAAGTCTTTACTGGAGAGGGGGGAAGAAAGTAAATCTGAAATCTTAATTAGTTTTATAGAAATCAGGAGCATCATATATTCTTTAGAAGTGTGTGTAATGATCACTATTTAACATATTCCAATTTTGAAAAAAATATTCTAATGCATGTTAACCAACATGTATTTCCTGCGTCTTTTAAATTCTTTTACAAATGTGTTGCAATAGCAGTGCAAGGTCAAGTAAGTGTATGGCTTTCTATGACTTTTGTATGTGAATTCTTGATGGGGGGCAGTCTTAAAACTAGTTACAAAAACATAATAATTTTTTTAAAATTCTAACACAAATTACATTTTCCCAATTTTTCTTTTCTACTGATATAGAACCACTAGGTAAGAACAATCGGTTTCATGTTGTTTTCATGCTATATTAGAGAAGTATAACAGAGAAATGTCTGAAAAATATTTTTTTCAGCCACAATTTATTGATTTAACAACAGATTTGGAACGATAAACTGTAGTAGTTAATTTTTCACTTGTCCAAAAGACTGGCAATGTAGAATAATAAGAAAACGGTTACTATAGTGTCACCATTTTCTTTTGCTTGCCACTCTGCCTTAAGGATATTTTAAAACTAATACTAAAAGGCTTAAATGAAAATTTGCTGAGATGTTGGCATATAAATTACAAGCTGTTGTCTGAGTGAATCCTATTAAAATGAACTGACTTTCATCTTGCAAAATGCTGATTAACAAGTGGCTATTTTTAATAGATTCAGTTCTAATTCTGTATTTTAAAACCTGTGATAGCATCCAAAAATGCTAAGAAAAAGTAATTCCTTACATTTCAGACACTTTAATTAAAAGTCCTATGCTAATAGGGGTGAATAGAGGTCAAGTGACAAACGGAATGATCGTCATGAGGTTCTGTCTCAAAAGCCTTATACTCTTCAAATAAGAAATGTTGAGAAAATTTCTTTATTGCTCTTTCCTAAGAGGATTGTTCTAAGTGAAGCAGGCCACTTGAGGTGAAACTATCTTAAATTCACTAATCCAAGATGACACGATGTTCAATATTTGTATGTAGCACTTTAAGGCAGCTTTGGTATGGTCACCTCATTGGTGACAGACTTAGTGGATTCTTGTGTTATTGCTTACTAAACTGTGCTTTCTAGATTGTTTCGTAACTCTAACTTGACTTGTGTCTATGCCTGTCTCTCCTTTTCACACTCTCTCCCCCTCTTCTGCTTTTTACAGGTAATGATGAATAAACCTGACTCAGGAAATTCCTTAGTGCTTACTACACATCAGTGTCTGAAGTCTGCACAGCTGAATAACAAATTGTAGTGGAGAATGTAACATGGGGCAGGAGAGGCAAGACTTCAAAAAAGAGTGTTGTTTGTATGCAAAAGAGGAAAAACATGTCTTTTAAACTGAGATACCTGTAGAGTGCTCTTGTGTGGATTTGCATATATGTTCCTTAAATATTAGGTGCCCAATATTTAAAAAAACCCACACCAAACAACCAATAACAACAAGAAATCAACAAAACCCAAAAACCTCAATAAAACAAACAAAAAAACCCCAAACCTGTAACCTCTGAAATTTCAAAAGAGATATAGAAATACCTGTATATATTCTGACACAAAACTGAGACCTGTAATTAAAACAGGATTTCTGCCACATGAACAGTTATCTGATACGGCTGAACAGTTTGAAGCATTTGTGTTGTGGAAACACTTCTAGCTATTCACTTACATACTTTAAATAGCTTTTCTTTGCACCTACACAAAGAAATTATTCTGTTTTTATTGACCCTTGTGGTTGTATTTTAATAGTATCTTAATCTAGTGGTCCAGTTGAAGCATTTCACTTCTATTGTATTTTGAAGCTGAAGGCTTCTGTCTCATCTGAAATATCCTGAAGGTGTTTCTGAATCAGAGCAAACAGGCACATAAGTCATCATTGAAATGTCTGGGGGGTTTTGAGATTGTAAAATCCATTTGGAGCTAGAATACTTTTTTTTCCAATATTTTTCTTTTTCTTCTTCCCCTTCCCTATCCTCTTCCCAAAAATTCCAGTTATTTACCTCTCTTGAATTTTGTAATCTGGTCAATGAGGATGTACTACACTGTTGAACTGAAAGGAGTGGGGGTTTTCCAGTTTGGCTTTAAAGTCTGACTTACAGTCATTGCTCCAGCTGCCACAGGGGAAAATGAAACATTGCAGCCACAAGTGCTGTGTAATACTTCACATCTTTTGGCTCCTTTATTGAATAGCTGGGTTTCCACCACTCTACAAGCAAAACCAGGTTTCTTCTGACACACATTTCCTCGTTCCTTATGTCAAAGCAGTACCGTACAGGACAGACATTAGGGATTTTGTTGTTCTCCAGTTATTGTCTTTAGACCAGCTTTACTGGTTTACAATAAGTAAACCATTACAATAAGTCTCTTGTTTTGAAATTGATGAACTGTCAAACTTCCAAGTGCCCTATTGGAGAAAAAAAGGTTTAGTTTTTTTTTTCAGCTACAATCAGGCACAATCTAAAACTGTCAAAAGTTGCTTTTCCATAAAGTAAACACAAGTATATATATATATATATATATTTCTTATTTAAACTGTCAAAATATGTACCTGATTTTTGTATGTGTTTTTGTTTTATGATGTCATTATTAAAATTTTGCCCACTGAAAAGCATTATTTTTTTTAAACAGATACTATTCTTAAAGGTAGACCAAACTTACTCTAGTTCAGCAGTATCTTGGGAATCTGCGATGAGAATAAAATAAATAATAATAATTATTTTCCTTTAATAGATTATTTTTTTATATCCTTATTTCTTTGATAAACTCCTCTTAATTCATCTGATGAGAAAGTATGACCACTGTTGTAAACAGTGCTGGTTCTGTGCTATGCAGCTTCTCATTCCCTTTCCTACTTGATTTCTTTTTTCTTGACTTCCCACAATAAAATTTTCACCAGGCTTCTCTTCCATTCCACTTTTCACTGCTGCATAGTCTATTCAGAGAGATGATCCTCATGAGCTACGTCATCCATGACATTTAGCAAATACACCCTAAAGGCTTTATTAAAGAATGAATCTGAATTACTTTCCTTTTTCAGGTTTGATTTTTCAAATCATACCTTGCCCACCTTTTGGAGGAAGGGAAAACTCAAAACCTTTAGATTTAAAATAATATAGAATAACTATGGAAACAAGAAAATATGCCAGCTGCTATATTCTGTGCTCCATGGTTTTGAATCCTCTTAAGGTGATACAGTCTCACTGAAGTTAAAGATTGGGCCATGTTCACTTCTTTTAAATTGAAATCATATCATTATTGACATTCTTAATTTCTTATGTGGTGTACGGGCTTGCTTCAAGTAAGAAAAATGGACATAATCTGCAGACTTCAAGATTTACAAACAGAGCTTTCTGTCAATTAGTGATTTGAAAAATACGTGTAGATTGTGGACAGCTTTTCAAGAATAATCTTCAAACCTGCCACCCAAGACTGAATATCCTTAAAATCCCTCGAAAGCCAACTTAAATTTGACACAGTAAATAAGGTTGTCTGCTAAAGAAATACTTTCATCTGAAATGTTAAATCCATATTTAATATAGCCTATAATGGCATCAAGGACAGTGTGGCTTCAAGATAATTAATTGGTCCGTATGTAATTTACTGAAATTAGTTGAGCATTTGGCATATATGCATATTACATTCACCTTGAAGAATTTTCTGTTGCAATTCTAGTAGAAAATTGAGATATGGAATGGTATTTCTGGCACAAAACATACTCTGTGAGCTATTTAACAGGGACATCTCTGTCCTCAGAGTTGCTTCTTGACCCTTGAAGCCAACTGTAAGTTCAGTTGAGGAATCTTTTAAAAAAGCAACCAACCAACCAAAAAACCTTCAGCAGAAAGGAGTAAGACCCCCAGCAGTGAGCTGGTTTGAGCTGAACAGGTACAATACTCTACCTAGAGCACTGATGCCTAAAATCTTTTGAAGAATAGAGCCTGAAGTGGCTTTTGCTCTTCAATTTGCTGAACTCTGATGAGTGCATATTTAAAGTTACCACCCAAAGGAACTTTAGAAAAATGTGTTATCTGGTTGGGCAACGTGCACCAAAGCAGAGCACAGCTTTTTGTGTGGTCAGGTAAGTGAATGACTGAAATCAAGTTCCAGTGTACCACATTCTTGACAAGGCTTAGTGCACTTAAGAAATCTGCATTATTTATCAATAATCCTTACTTCAGCTTTTACTGCTTCTGTGTCCCTCTTGCTCTCATTGGAGTGTAGGTGTTGTATGTTTACTCACACACGCATTCTCCTCCGCGTTGTTCTAAAGCTTTAAAATTTTGGCCAAACCCGTTGGAAGCCCGGGCTGCGGCCGTTGTGCCGGCCCTTGTGCTGCCACTGCAGCCGCCAGGGGGCAGCGCGCGGGCGCGTCCGAGCCCCGCGCCGGTTCCACCGCGGCTGGAAAGGTGCGGCCGCCTGCGGCTGGGGGTCCTGCAGGGGGGGAAACGGCGAGGCTGAGCCGCAACAGGAATTCGTAAGGTCCTGCAATTTATGGGTATTTCCTTGTACAAGGCCATCTTCTGAAAATAGCTGTGAATACAATTCTTCGTTTACAAAATGTTGTTATTCCCAAACAAGTTACAAATAAGAAATAAATATATATAGGGCTTACTAAAGGGTAACAAGCCTTTGGATAGAGCCGAGTTTCTTAGCTTATATTTGTTATGAAATCTTTACATTCCTTTTCCTGGGGGCTAGGAGGATCATAGAATCATAGAATATCGTGAGTTGGAAGGGACACACAAGGATTATAGACTCCAACTCCTGCCCCTGCACAATCACACCATGTGCCTGAGAGCATTGTCCAAACAATCCTTGAACTCTGGCAGTCACTGTAACCACTTCCTTGGGAAGCCTGTTCCACTGCCCAACCACCCTCTAGGGGAAGAGCGTCTTTCTAATATCCACCCTCAACCTCCCTGACACAACTTCAGGCCATTCCTTTGGATGCTGTCACTGTCACCACAGAGGACAGATCAGTGCCTGCCCCTCCTCTTCCCCTCAGAAGGAAGCTGTAACTGCAGTGAGGTCTCCCCTCAGTCTCCTCCAGGCTGAACAGATCAAGTGACCTTAGCTGCTCCTTGTTTGACTTCCCCTCAAGGCCTTTCTCCATCTTTGTAGCCCACCTTTGTATGCTCTCTAGTAGCTTTATGGCATGGTATGTCCAGCTTCTCCAACTGACTAGATGCAAATTGAAATAAAACAAAATACAACATTTTTAGTACAGTTGAAATGTATGGTTGGGCTCTGCATAATCTTCCCCTCTGCCAGAGGCTGGGGTAGAAGCTTGCTCCTGACTAAATTACTGATCTCAATTCTGTCTCCACTAAAAGCACCACATCAAAGCTCAAATAAATCTATGGTCTACATAATTTAATTAGCTGTGATAAACCAAAGACAAATATAGATATGTAATGTTCCAATCCTTTTAAATGTTTTTCTTTTCAAATAACTGTGTGCTTTCTCAAATCTTATTTTACCATTTGTTCATTCATGAACCATATAGACTCAAATTTAGCAAAAAATAGAAATCAGCAGTTACCATTCCTAAACAATTTTTTGCCATTTTTATCATAGCAGTTTAAATGGAGCAATTTGTAGAGTTTGAGTAGTAGTTTTAAAATCCATAAAGAGCTTCCTTTAAATTAAATTTGTGTGTTAATGCAATTTGCGCTTCAGATGCATTTCCAAGTTGATGTGTTTTCCAGCTGAGCTGATGAGTTCATCAATTCAAATTGTAGCACTTAGAGTGGTTGGCTTGTGCTAGAGTCTTAAAAACCCTTCTTCATCAACTAAAGCCTTAATTGAGCTGCTTCTACAAAGACATATTAATTTGCAGTTATTTGTGAGACCTGTATATATATCTATATCTATATCTCTATATATATATATATCTGACTTCAGCTGCTGCTCCTAAATTGCTTGCCTTGAGCATCTCTGATCTGGTGCACTTTTCCAGATTTTATTTCCAAGACATTTTTAAACCAAGATGGGATTTAGCCAATTCTATTCACTCTCTTTTTAATAATACAATTTAGAGGACTTGCACAGCCAAAGACTTGGAGAGTTTTTCACATGAGCTGCACAACACAAGCCAAAGCTATGGGTGGGTTGCTCATTGGGAAAACTCCAGCGAGGTAGCATTTGCTTAGTTTCAGGATGGCTGTGACGGTTCTTTTGTAAGCCGTCCCTGAGGTTGACTGTATCAAGTGTGAGGCTGGGGCGTTGTGTGATTCACTTCTGCTTGGCTGATGGATGTTCCCTTAGGGACTGTAGTCAGCCAGGAAAAAATACAGTTCAGATTTAAATAGGACTGTGGCTCGAGCTGATGCAGACATGCTCAAAGAGAACCAATCAGGTCTTTGACATACCCTAATTTTTGCTGTATCCTGCACACAGTCCTGACAGTAATCTCTCCTCTAGGGGAAGGGATGAAGTATGGATTTTGGCTGTATCCTTGATATAGAATAAAACTTTCCTAAATTCAAATTTTAGGATAAAAGACAGTGGTTCTATCTCTCTTAAAAATTTTTAAATCTCAAGCAATACTTCAGGGATGCCATGCTTTCCTCCTATTGGTTTCCCCATTAGCAGTCAAATGTTGTCATTGTTGTTTGTTTTATTACTGCTAGGACTATTCTGAATTCTGTCAGAGAAGTTTTGCAAAACTAAGGTATGTAGCCTTTTTCTGAAGTTATTGATTTTATGGGAATACAGAAAAGACAGAAATTCTGAGGTACCATTAATGATGACCTAGACCTCTGTCTATTGTGGTCTACCAACATGAACCCTCCTTAAAACTGCTTTTTTTACACTGCTTTAGCTGTTGTATTTCCTCTAAACTCTGTTTCTTCCAATGTGTGGAAGTGTTTAAGAAAAGCCTGGACATGGCATTTAGTGCCATGTTCTAGTTGACATGGTGATGTTCTGTCAAAGACTGGACTTGATCTCAAGAGGTCTTTTCCAAGATCATTTATTCTGGGCATCTGTAACAATTCTTGCTAAAGATGTCTGAAAGATAGAAATAAAATGCATCTAATTTGCCATTACTATAGCACATTTAATTGATCCTTTCCCACTGACATTAATTTTGATAATTTACGGAGCAGTTTGGAGTATTTTAATCCTTTTCTTTGTAAACATTATAAGAGGAACCTAATAGATGAAATCTATGACAGTTGATCTTCTCAACAGAGTATATTTGGACATAATATTGGACGTACTTTTATGTATTTTAATTCTAAGAAATATAATATTTTTTACACTCAACAGTTTTAAAGCGTTATTTAGTAGATGTATTTATTGTTAGCAAATGTATACAAGAATTATTTCAACAACACTAAAACATCCCTGATGTGATTTTTAGCTTAGTAATATAGCACCTTTTTCCCAGCTGTGGAAAAGTGTGATTGCACTGAACTCTATATCCAGTTTCACTGTGGACTTTGGTACACCAGTTAATGATCACAGTGCCCTGAATAACTTAACTCACTGTAATCACTTAATTCACTGCTTTGTCACCTTTCCTCAGATGACCACTATTGCTTTCTCTACACTGAGCAATCCTGTTTGTCCAGAAACTTCAGCAAATTCTGACTCCATAGACCATAAGGTCAAACATTGCCAGCTGGGAAAGGAAGCACAGCTCAGTGCTGGGCAACAACCTTTGTTAACCATGCAGTGATACTGTAGTAACTATTCTGCTCAGGTCCATAATGGGCATTCTTTCTGCCACAACCCCCAGTTATCTAGCCACACGTACAGGAGTTGAGTACGGATGAGCACAGTCATAAGGCTTCCTTCCTCCCAGTAAAACTGAAGCAAGCTTGAGTCAGATCCCACTGTGATTTGTTAAGCTTCTCCTGTTAACCATGGTCTGTTCTTTCCCTCTGCTGATGATTATCAGAACCAGCAGAAGGAAACGTTCGCCCACCCTCATGTTTGGGCACGAAGCAGAGCGTCATTGATTAAACGGCCGAGAAGATGGGTGTGAGCCAAGGCACCAGACTCTGAGCTGCAGTTGGTGAGGATATGAACATGTCTTCCATTCTGCTTATTCTGACACAGTGAACAAAATCTCCATCAGAAGGGTGGGATATAACAGATGGAGCTATAACTTAAACCCCTTCATAACAGTTCCTAAAGCTCATCTGTCAAGGATGGTGCCAGACTGCTTGTGCAGTGTTAGTAAGAGAAATTTATGTATGAACATACAATGTGAAATAGGCCTGCTGAGGAGCAAAAGCTGTGTAGCCTATAATGTTTATCTTGCATTAATCAAGTTGTAATGTATTTACTTAATACTATTTCTGTTTTCACTTGCTGGAACAACTCCCCACAGATGTTTTATTCTGCCTTATAGCAGTTAAAAATGTGAGAAATGTATAATTGAAATAATTTACTAATTGTGCAATTGCCTGGCTTATCATACAATAAACCATGGGGGCTTGTTAGAGGGATCACACTAATCCATAGTATGACACAGGTCAGATCACTTCCTACAGTCATCTATTTTAACAAAGCTATCTATGATACCTCAACTCAGGTATTTTCAGCTGAAATTCAGGAGACTGGAAAGCCTGTAAGATGGGGGGTGTCCTCTATCCCTCCATTCTGTATTTCTGTCTTAGTGGTGTCTAAAAAATATGCTGCTCACAGCTACACTGATGGTCATGGAAATTGCAGGTACCTTATTTCTGGAACTCCGACTCTTGATGCTTTTGCAGCCTTAGGGAACTGTATTTTCTTGCCATAGGATAACAGAGAGGTCAGAAGGCTTTGTGATCGTTGGCCAGAAGACTGTGTAGCATAATAGAACGAACTGGGGAAAAAAATGCAATGAAAGCATCAGGGAGTTTTTGCGCATACTAGACAATATATTCTATACTCATTTTCTGTAGCAAAGTTTACTGTTACTGAGGCCTAGCAGTAGCCAAATAAAACAGAAGGGATGCCTTTTCTATGTGTCTTGCCTCCATTTCTCACTAACATTTTTACATTTGCTCACTCCCTTTTCAAATGGAAGCTGGGGACAAAGTGCCGAGTACAGCACTAATGACATGAAGAAAAACATGAAGGAAGCAGCAGGGAGGCCATGGTTTCAGCCACTCTCCCTCCCTTGCCCAGGAAAATTTCAGTGACCTCTTGACACCTCCCACGGGAAACTTTAAATTGACAAGAGTATTTGCCAAATAAATACAAAAAAATGGCATTAAAATTGTATTGTTTCTGACTTAATCCTCCTAAAGTCAATGCAAGTGAGCTAAGGTTCCCACAGCAGCTATAACACACTAACCTCAATCTTGATGGCTGGGTATATGAATGTGTATCAGGACTGATTAAAAAACACTGCTATGCACTCACTAATAGTCACTTGGGAAACTGAAAATAAAAATGCTAAAAATTAAATTACAGCTTGTTCCGGGATTGTGCTGGTATCTTAGTTAAATCTACAAGGTTTCATGTTATGCAACACTACTGAGTCAAAACATTAATTTGTCCTATGAAAACAAAGGGAAGGCATTTCATGTTCATTATAACCTGATTGGTTATTCTGCTGTGTTTTTGCTGGGATAAGCTACTCAAGAATGATTGTCATGACTCTTGGAAAATATTCTGGCTTTATTATATGCCAGTTGCCAATTTTTCTTCTGAAATCTGATCATGAGGAATGGAGAGATACGAGAATACATTGCACATCAAGTGTCTCCATGCCATTTCAGCCCACACCTAGAGAATACATTTGCTACACAGCAACACTTGCTGGTCATTACTAACTCTGATCCTGCTTGTTAATAATATTCCAGGAGACAGGTCACTAAACTGAAGATCTGCGGTTTAGTACTCGGAATTGTTCCTTTGCTTTCTCCCCAGCACATTATTTAATTTATCCTGCAGAGATAAATGCATCTATGCCAGTCCTTGTCTCATTTGTCTTACCTTCTCTTGTCTTTCCAGTCTTTTTTACCACAAGTTGCAGTCTTCCATGTATGAGGTAACATTGCCTTCATATTCCCCATGTCAGACATACAGAAAAGAATCAGCAGAATAAATCCCATAAATAAGAATGCTTCCAGAAGACAATAGCAGAAGAAAATGCTCATCAATGTGAACTAGCACACAGGAAAAGACCTAGTACAGGCCATTTGCTGACAGTTCTTTAGAGCACAGCTGCCTTAGCTATATATAAGGACTATGATATGGATTAAAAATACATCAGTATTTTAGCACAGGTGTGACCTTAGAGAAGAATTGTGGTAGAACTGCATTAGCAGTTAGCAGGGTTTGGCACACTTACCCATTGTCAGTGCCCCAGTCCATCCACACACAGAGTTGCTGTTCATATTTTCTGGGACATGTGGGAAAACATTACTTGAAAATGAGTTTGACTATAGCTCATATAAAGTGTCTATTTAAGAGGTATTAAAGGGCTGATTCTTAGCTGGGGGATGGAATCCAGCTGCCTGTTTTCTTTGGCCCTGAGAGCAAGTTTCATGTGATTTATATTTTCAATGCTGACTTCACAATGAAAGAGCTTGAGGCTTGGTTTTGGGGCATGGTATGGGTTTTTTGGGGTTGGTTTTTGTTTTTTTTTTTTTTTTTTTTTTTTTTTTTTTTTTGTGGTAGGGGCATGCTAGTGAGTAAATATTTTACAGCCCACATTCCTAGTTCTGGAAAATCAGTGACTCCGGGCTGTGAGACAATATAAGTAAGCACAAAGGCTGGAATTTATTGCTAGTAGTGATCCATGAGATAAGATTTTTCAACTAAGCCAGTGCAGAGTTCTCTTGCCAGATGTGTGGGAGTGAAAGTGACACAAATCTTAAAAAAAAAAAAAAAAAAGAGAGAAATCTTTGGCAATCCCAGAGTGATTATATAGCTTTGTAGCACTAGCAGCCTCAGAGAATTTCATTTTGTGTCTCAATGTCCTTATTGACCTAGAAGCCAAGTCTCAAGCTTTATGGAAGAAATCCAAAGCAGTGCCATGAATACTCCATAGGTTTATCTCACTTCCTTAATCTTATTTTGAACAAAGATAGATTTGGGGTTTTTTTCCTACATTCCTCTGTTTATAAAGAACTGTGGTAGCAGAATGACAATGATTCTGTAAAAAATCTCAGGGGAATTTGTCCCTTTATTCCCTTTCTTTCATCCCAATGTAATTAAAAACTTTCTTTCAGAGTCAAGATACATCATAAATCCTTGCTTTTTGTTTCCAAGATATTGTGGACAAAAGCGTAAGTGTATGTGTACATAAGTGTACTAGAAAATGCAGAGGACCAAAGCCATAAAGGAGCTTCTGTACCTTTCAGACAACCAAGAGGCCTAATTTGTGCTAATGGGGCTGCAGCTTTCCTTGGAGCTGAGGATACATTCCAAAAATTGGTACTACAGTCAAAGAAAATGCTTTCTCTTGGTATAAGGATACTGCTTTGACTAGTTTAGAATTAAAATGTTAGTGTGCTTTAAATGCTGTAACACATTTTAATTTTTCATATCCTAGTACACAAACTCTTACACAACCTATCTCATCACTTATGTATGACACCACAGCAGAACTGTTCAAGTGTGGCAGAGATGTCTGAAAAGTAAACATGCTGATAATCCTACTTGCCTGTCACATAGCTCTGCCCAGCACTTGTAGTAAGAGAATGCTATTTCAAGGAAATAAATCTCTCTGAAAAAAAAAAAACAAAAAACAAAACTAGCTGAGCATGCTTTTAAGAACTAACATGACAACTTTTTTTTTTTTTTGGCAAACTATCAAACTGTTGCAGCACCCAAAATTCCAAAATAGCTTAGTTTAGAATTTAAACAATCTAGCAATTCTTGTAGATTTTGCTGCAAAAACACATGAATTTAATGGAAATTCATGAATCTTTGGATCACGAATTCATGTGACATGGAAAGAGGTCATATATTTATCCCGGAGCATCTTACCAGTCCCTGCTCCTAAGCCTGAGAGTGTAACACAGCTACATACTGCTCTGGGACAAAATCCAAACCAACTCTCTCTGCAGAGGAGATGTAGGTGAAGGGATTGTGGTACTTTCCAACAGATTTCCTGATTTGGACCGTAGGAGGAACTGCGGGACTCAAAACACACACAAACCACTCTACAGATACATTATTGCTACACATTTTTCACACTTTAGCTTTCATGACACAAAAGCACAAGTGGTTTTTAAGAGTTACTCCTCTGTAAATGCACTTCCAATAACTTCTCTTAGAATAAGACACTTTGGATAAGGTCTTTGTTAAGACCTGCAGAAATTTCAGATTTTTCATTATGTTGTCGTGCAGCTACCCAAAGGAGAAATAATCTTTTACATCACCTGTTGTAGAGCCTATGCTCTGAGTGGATGTGAAAATTTCTGGTCCAGAAAGACTGAAGGGAATGCTTAATATGTTCTAAAGATTTATTTTGTGTGAAAATGGGAGTAGGTCTGAGGTTCCACCCCATTACTTTTTGAAGGCCCCCAAGACTTCAGCCAAAGATGTTCGCTCCTGGAGGGTTAATTTAACTGAAGGACCCCTCTAGATAAAATAGCAGAGTACTCTGAGTTCTTCCCTGTACATGAAACTTACTGATTAGTTTTGTCTTTTCACAGGATTTTAGAGAGTGAAGCTGTAGCATGTTTCTAGAAATACAATGTAAAACAAAAGACAGAATCTAGGAACTGTAGAACTGACATGATGGATACAGACATCTCCCAACACTCACAACCTCCTTCCCTCTCTGCAGTCCACATACATAAGTGCCTCTGACTCTCCTCAGCAATTTCTCCTCCTTTCTAAAACTGGGGTTTTTTTGTTGTTCAAATATTATATGCGCCAAGTATCCAGTCCCCAGATGTTCAGCTGCTTTCAGATACTTTGATTATGAGGTGTGGTTATGAACATTAAATAAACTTTGATGAATGTTGAATATCTGCCATGATGCTTTTGCTCACTTTAAAAGAAAAAGAATTGTTTGGGCTCTGCAACTAATCTCGTCTGTGTGTTTGAACACATTTGGGTGTTCAAAGCTCCAAACACTTTTCACAGTGTTCCTCAAATGTAAAACTGGACTTTAGTCATTCCAGCTCACTATCACTGGAAGTGGTTTATTACAGTTCTGCCTCATCTCAGTCCAGAGTAGTAACATGATAATTTTACTTAAATATTTATATGATTACTGGTTTACTGTTCATATGAAAGAGCTTTACCCTGTGACTGGAATGTAGCCTTTGCAAGTGGAGAAAATACTAATAGCTTATTAATAGCTCACAATTTTCTAACAATATAGCAAACTATTAAAACAGCATGTAAGCATTCCAAAATGTCTAGGGCAGTCAATAATTCTAAAACTACATCCTGAATCACTCACAAATCTTAATGGGGCTGGGAGATACCTAGGGCAGGACTGAACTCATAACCTGGAATGCTCTCTCCCCACCAGAATCTCCCCTGTGGAGATAGCACTAATTCTAGAGAGGTGAAGAAGCATTAAGACCAACTCTGCAGCCTCACAGATTAGGTCTGTATCTTATCAGCTGCGTGCAAGGAATGAAAAAGATAATTTGATTTCAGAGTAAACTTATTAAGAATGGATTCCAACATCTCTGCTTCTCTTCTAAAATCTTCACAGCTGTCTATCTAGCTTGATTTATTTAAACAAGCATTCTCCTTTGTTTTTGTTTTAACCTTATCTTTAGTAATAGCAATTTCAAGCTTGCTGGTTAATGAGATGCAAGCACTATGCTCCCATCAGCGTAACGAACATTTAAATCAAGTTCTTGACCAACTACATAACCAACACCTAATTGCATTTCTACATGGTACAGCAATGAATGCTGCAGCTAGGCTATGGGGATCATAAGCACCCATAAACCCAGTGTTTTCCTGTGACTCACCTGGTGGGAAGGTCTTGTAACAAAAAGCTCACCCAAACACTGAGAAATTTGTAATATGTTTATTCTTATTATGCTGCAGACACTTTTTCTGTTGCACATTTCTTTCCTGTGACTCAAATTAAGTTCTTGCAAAAGCAGCAATATGTACAACCTCAGGTTCACGTTATCAGAGAGAGCCAATTTTCAACCTGATACTGCACTCAAGAAAGCTGGATGCCTAGAACACAGACTAAAGACGTGCTTTCAGTACATTTTGGCTTCCTTCATGATGTGCTGTACTTGCCAATGTAAAACCAGCAAGACGAGCCTGGCCATCAGAGAGGCTAAACTTTTACTAAAGAGATGTCAGTGGGACTTTTGCATGTCCCCCCTTTGAAAGGGGATTGCCACCATATCTCCAGGGGTCATTTACACAGAACTAACATAAACCTTTTTGGTCTGTGCTTGAGATCTATATTGCATGGGAAAGACAGGCTAATGCGGACATAACAAATGGAAAAACGTGATCCATTCTGACTAAATAATCACAAAAAAAGCTTTAAAAATATTTTAGTACAAAAAAGTAGCTCAAAACAAAAACATGCCTATGAACCTACAAACAAACAAGTTCAGACTATGACTGCCACAAGACAGTGCTGCATTTTCTCTCTGATAGGATATAACACCTCTTGTTCCGTTGAGTCTTATTATGTCTGAGTCTTTTGTAGTTATCTCAAGACTTTCAGGATGGAATTCACAAGTAAATTAAATATACCTTCATACGTTTATTCTTGCAGGCCTGCATTTCTTTACCTGGAACTCACACAGTTTTGTTTTATTCTTTTAAATATATATAGTGGTAATGTGACTTTTTAGGCACATGGATTATCCCTGCCATCAAGGGTAACAATCTTCAGGGACATTCTGTAGAATTAGAATGAAAATTGAACCTGGTGTTGTTCTTTAGTGTATTAGTTTACAAATGTCTTTGTGTTTATAAAGATTTATATGTTGATAAGTGTGCAATTCTGAAATATCCCATACTACTTACCAGTTAAATTTCCTAAGGAACTAGATGCAGACAACTATAGAGTGCATCTCTTAGCTCCTCTTCCTAATAATTCATTGGCAAAAGCTGATGAAATATTTGTAAAAATATTAAGATTCTAGAGGTTTATAGAAAACAGTGGTCATATTAAAAAAAAACAACTCTAATACTGAATGTCCCTCCTACAGGAAAGGGTGCAGCAGATGTCATTCTCTCTTCTTGTGAGCTGCCAGCTTATGAATTAGCCAGTGTTGCACAAAGCCAGGCACAGTATAGACTATTTCACATTTTAAAGACAGAGGAAAAACTAAGAGTACTTGGAAATGTGCTAGAAACAGGAATTATTGCAGTAAGATTTAATTAAAATAGAAAGTGTGACTGTTTTGACAGAGTGGGCTGAAGGCATGGGGAGAGGCCTTTAGGCTGGTTGATCAAGAGAGGAAGAAGAAGGTATTAGCAGAAGACGAGTTAAAAGAACACAGTCGGTTTACTGAATTAAGGATGCTGACACAGGAAAAAGAAACAAACAGGTGTTACCAGTTCTTTCTGCTACTGACATTGTCTTTTGCTGTTCTTCCTATTGTCCTTTGCTTCTTCCTTTACTCAACAGCTTCCAGATGAAGAGAAACAACATATGTTGGAGAAGAAAAATAAAGTTTGTGCTTGAAACCCAAAGTCAGAAGTACAATTCATTACTTCAAAAATATGTAAAATACAAACAAATATTAATAGGCATTATAACTGGAGAAATCCAGGTGGTTGAGTAATTGGAGGGCCTCATCTTTCAAATCTGTTTTTAATGGATTTCTGCCCTGTACAATCTCTCTTTTGCATCACGTACTTACTAAAAGTTGTACGAGGAACTAATGAACTGTGTACAAGGATGGGACCATTTCAAGAAGTGAGGCCTCCTCACAGAAAAATGTGCAAAGCGTGCAATTCCCTGCTTATGGCTGGACGTGAGAAAGAATAAATTCTTCAATGTAACAGCAATCCTGTTCCTTTCAGTCCTGGCTCCAGACTATTCCAGCCTCTCTGAGTCAAACACTTCATGGGTAAGTGGGCAGTGGCATACATCTGCACACACGCCCACAGTTTTTTACATGGATCATATTTGTTTGAAAATTAACTACAGCTACTGCTCAGGAAGTAACATATTTACTTGATACTCTTCAGAGTGTTCACTGCTTTGGCTTGTATTCCACAATGTATTTAGTACTTTACAGACTTTACATTAAACACTATCAAAGAACAGCCCTGATAAAGGGGTAATCTTTTTATCCTGATTCCTGAACTTTCATCTTGCTTCCCTGGTACACCACTTGTGTTATAAATTCCTTTGCTGTTTTAATAGATATTTTACATTCCTTAGGCATTAAACTAAGTTTAGACAACAATAATTGTCTTGCTTACAAAACTATGTTAGAAAGGCTATGAGATCTTTTGAAAAAGCTATGTCCAAAAGTGAAATCCACCTGTGAGATGAAAATTTGTTTAGATTCAACAAGTCTCTGTTTCAAATGTACTGATTATCCTTCATTCTGTAGTGACAGCACTAATATGGCAAGATAGAGGAGTACTACGAGACATAGGAATATTCTTACGTATCAGATGTTTAGACCCTTCTATTTATGTTACAATACACCCTGGAAAGCACAGACACAGACCAGAAACCCATCTGTATCAGTTTTCCTAAACTCCAGAATTGGTGGGGGAGGAAACCTTATTTCTTAATGAACTGTACATATTTAGCAGTTTTAGTATTCCCATTACTACTACTGAAAAATTAAAAAAAAAAATATTAGAGATGCATTCAATTTGAGTGAACACTTATTTGGAAATCCTAATAATCAGAGAATATCATTACCATAGGAAACAACCAAGTTAGCATATCCAGAAAGTAAGACAGAAAAGCCTGTCACTCTATCAGCTTATCCAAACCTACACAATCCATGCAAGAAAAAAAAAATAGGAAAAAAAAAAGAAAAAAAACCCTTTAATATATACACATAATTCAGTAAGATGACAGCAAACTTAAAATTATAGAATATCCTGAATTGGAAGGGACCCACAAGGATCATCAAGTCTAGCTCCTGGCCCTGCACAGGACAGCCCCAAGAATCATGCCATATGCCTGAGAGGCTTGTCCAAATGCTTCTTGAATTCATACAGGCTTGTGCTGTGGAGCCTGTTCCAGTGCCAAACCATCCTCTGGGGGAAGAAACTTTCCCTAATATCCAACCTAAACCTCCCCTGACACAGCTTCATGCTATTTCTTTGGGTCAGCTTCTGGATTGCTTCCTTTCTGAATAGCAGTTGACAAGACGAATAACTGGAACTTAAACATTTGTCTAGCTTTTTCACCACCCATAAACAAGGGGTCTCATCTGATTTAAGACGACCAGGCTTTAATTTCTTTTTGTTTTATGGTAATTTGTATGTACCTTAGGGTTTACTTCCTCCTTCATTCCCATAGTCTTGTAGAGAAGTATTTCACATAAAACACTTCAAAAGGAAGTGCACCATCTCCTGAACAGAGGTGTGTGGTTGTGCGGGCGGCGGTGGGTATACGTGAAGAGTGGCATCCACCAATTTTCTGGCATCATTTATTTAATTAAGCAGTACCATCACAGAACCGTTTAGATTGGAACAGACCTCTAAGATCAGCGAGTCCAGCTGTTAATCCAGGGCTAACCATGCCCACAGACGCGCTGCACTCGACCTTGCAAACAGGCGCGCTGCAAGGGCGCGAGGGAGCACGGCCGCACCCCAGGGCTGCGATGGCCGTGACGCGGCATCCCCGTCTCCTTCCCTGCCCGTGCCCAGCACGGGGGCGCCTGGCCCCCACCGGAGCGGGAAACGCCGCGGCCCCACGCGTCCAGCGAGCCGCCGGGAGCTGCGGGAGCAGAGCCCGGGGAAGGTCCCTCGCCCCGCACCAGCTCCGCCAGCATGAGGAGTCTCCTTGGGCGGGTCGCCGCGGGCACCGGGCACCCCGGCTCCTTCTTCTGTAGGGCCTGGCAGCCGCAGGCCGGCGCTCCTGGTGTGACTTACCACAGACAGCGAGCGGGGGCAGCGCTAAGAGCGACCACCCACTCTCGCTCGCTCGCTCCCTCCCTCTTCCTCCTTCGCCGCCGCCCTCACGCAGTCGGCGGCAGCCCCAGGTGCCTCCCGGGGCTGCCCTCAACGCGCACGGCACCCCCGCTCCTTCTGTCCCAGGAAACCGCCTCAGCTCTCCCACCACCTCAGCCACCGCCCGCGGCATCTAGCGAGGTGGGCATGACAGGGAGGACGAGGCGGCTCCGCACCCGGTCCCCGCCCGCGAGGGGCGGTGCTGGCGGTACTGCCGCTGGGGACCCGGCGGGCCCGCCCTCGCTCCCTGCCCGCGGCCCCTCGGCGGGGCGGTGCCGGGCGGGGCGGTGC